>OZ025239.1:110094584-110329584 GCA_964019155.1 Osedax fenrisi
GCGTAAATACCATGACAAAGTTAGAATAGTATAGGAGATTTATCTATTTTACTTTGACATATGTAAATAGTTATAAAAATACTAGTCGTAAATAAGTCACGGATAATTTATGTAATGATTTTCTACTAGTGATGATTTATACTATGATTCTTATTCTATGATACGTGACGACGTACTCCATTGCGTTCTATACATAGCACATATGTGTACATTATATAGACTACTATTGCATACTATATACACATATATACTGTGTATTCGTGTACCGATTTGTCGTATCAGCACGTATACATTCGTGTATAACTCGTGTTCACTCTGCCATCTCTGCTATGTAACTCGTGTTCAACTGATACCATCGTTGCAGACTATGATGGAACAGACGCAATACGAGGCGATGTTTCGTCGGATAGACTCTGACGCTGACGGACAGGTGAGCGGCGCCGACCTCAAGGACACGTTCCTCTCTTACGGGCTCGACTCCATCACCCTCAGTCTCATCTGGTGAGTACACCCCCCGCACCCCCCTCCCGCCCCGCTATGTATATACACCCTATCGAGTTACTGCACTAGGCGATATGTTATTGATTATTTCAATATATTTATGTATACGTTATTTATTATTATTTATTCGATTCATCTATAAAAATTAATATTATGGTGAATTTTGTCAAATATAAATATTGAATTGAAATTATATTTTCAGTTAAGTTAAAAGATGTATGTATTATATTATGTATATTTGTACTGTATTTGACATATTTTTCATTGAAATTAAGATGGATATTTATACAATATGTATTTATTGTAACTCGATATATTAATGTATACAATTAAGTTTGGTAATGCAACCAATAAAATAGCCTTATCAAATTAAGTATAAATAACTGAGTATTATGATACATTACACACAAACTTATTTATTTATTGAGCTTTGATTTTAAATTTCTTAATGGTAAATTAAATTATATCACATTTTTTATATTAACTTTTTCTATGTTATCTAGTGTATATTGAATATATATGTATATATTTATGTATATATATAAACAGTTATTATCCAAATTGGAGTATTCTGCTTTAAAGTTTTTTTTTAAATAATGATTATATTAATGACATGTATTACCTCTTTTCATTGATATAATTTATATTTATATTTATTGAAAGTGATATTATTTATAAGTATATATAATCTAAGCATAATACCAAATAAATATTGACAATTAGTGAACTGATACTTTAAATAAACTTTGTGAGTTAGAGCACTCTTATCTATTTACATGTAATGTGCATTGATAAAGATCCAAAACAAGTGTTATTTCTGCAAAAGTTAATCAAATATCAAATTGATGATTCAATAACGAATAATAGATTTGTATAGGCTACCCTGGTACAGTATCACCCCCCGTAGACATGCATTAGTCAAGATAATCATAATAGAAACTTTCTAGAATCAAATTGATAATCTCCTGGTGTGCTAAAGATTGGCTATAGATGCCATTCTTATTTTGAAAACGTTTTGTTATTATAATATAATTATTCGATTAATTTAAAATAATTCCTTTAAATTGTATAATTTGTTATTTTAATCTAAGAAATATATATAAAATAGTTTTAAAATTGTATTGAAAAAAACATTGTAGTTTATTATAATTTATTAATGTAGTATGAGTTTAATTTATTGTGAAAAATGGGTACATAATTTATTTAAATAATTTATTTAAATAATTTAATAGTTGATAATTAAAATCAGATAATTGCTTTAAATATAATTAATAATACAAATGCTGGTTATATTATTATAACTATATACAGTTATAGTTTTCAATTCATATTTTTAAAAATGAGTTAATTTCTAAACATCTAAAATAAAAATTTTATATTGTAATATCATGAAAATGCCAATAATTAAAATGTCTAGAATAATGTATCTTAAGATAATGTTATGTATCTAATTAATATATATATACCTCTTACTTTATCTACTTTATTATTACTTATAAGCATGCATTTCTGTTATTGATTAAGCAATCACAATGATAATTCTGTGGTGGGTTGCTACAGATGAAGATAATCAATATCTCGGTGCAGTGCCGTGCAGTTACGTTCACCTAGTATTGATCCAATGAGTGCCACCACTACCGCCACCACCATCGCCACATATATATCTAATGTCTTTGCCATGTGTGTTATAACTAAGCCACATTTGTCACTCTTAAGTTTCATTATTTGTATTCACTAACATATTATTCTAGCATTAGTATCGTTCCGATGTATTGGAAATTATTTCATATATATAATTATATATATATATATATATATCGAATTTAAATTTATTTATTGATTCGTGATTTATATTTATTATTATATTATATTATTCCATGTACAAGTTATTAATAATATTCATAATAGGGTAGTATAAATAATAAATACAAAGATAATGTATTGTATCGATTATACATATACATATATATTAATTAGATATATATTATAATCATTTCTATAAATACATAATTCTAATTTAAACTAAATTCCAATCATGTTCCCATCAATAAACATATTCAATTAAACATTCAATTATCATATAACATCATACACTATACATATTTCTACGATTATTGGCCATTCTTTAATCATTGGTATTACTGTAGGGCGGCAACGGACAAGCTAGGCACCGGAACACTGAACCTCAAGCAGTTCTCTATGGCTATGATTCTCATTCAACGTAAACTAGCTATGAATAAAGATGGCGTCGGTTTGGATAAAAACTCTACCGTTAGTGAACACATACATACACTCATACATACATACACATATATATATACACATACACATATATATATATATATAGAACTGATATTTTTTATAAACAATTTCTTGATTATAACTGCAGAATCAGAATACAAATTTAAACTTTAATTTACACATTCTGGTTCTCCAATTTCACATGCAAGCATAACTATGAGGATTAGTGAGATCGTTCAGATGAATAACTACATGATAACTACATGATAACTACATGATAACTACATGACTGCATATACATAAGTATTATATAATGGTCACCTATTGTATTTACACAGGATTTTACATATTTTAATAATTAAATCTCAAAAATTGAATTTCTTTATTTATCATTGTTATATATGCGTACATCATCTTCTTGTTGTTCATATTCCTTCTTCTTCTCTAGTGTTGTACACTCCTGCGATAACTCTTTATAAACACGAACATCACCAACACCCCTACGCACACGATACACATTACTCGGAACACTGTAGTGGTCATATCATTGTTTTGTTTGTCTGGCTTTACATGTAGTTTGTAGCTGTGCATCAATTCATTATCAATTCTGCAACTGTTATGAAGTTAATGCATTATTACATTTGTTCCATACCAATAATTATATATACATGCGTATTATTTTGTATATTAATTTCATAATTATATATTAATTTAATTATTTTTAAATTTAACAAAAAATGAAATTATTACTAAAATAGTATTTTACTAATTAATACTAATAGCAAATCACAATTAAATGATTGTCTATTAATCCTATTTATATTGTAATATGTCACTTTATCAAACGAATAGGAAACATGGGTATTTAATTATATAATAAAAATTAATAATATGTTAATGTTTTTGGTAAATCGAAACTAGATAAAAATTAAATTTAAAATCATATTATCTACATATATATTATTTCTCTTAATCGACGTAGTCGTCGTCGTCTTGGTACAATTGGCGAGCGAAGCGAGCCAACCAGACCTTCTACGAGCGAAGCGAGCCACGAGATATAGCGCGAGCTATATCGAGAAATTTCAAACTTTTTCCACATTTATAAATCTAATACCCTCTAGATAATAAATCGTCGATAATATTTATATATATCGATTATATTATTAGGACACGGTTAGTATACGTGATTTACATATAATTTTATATATTTATATATTTATTCCATTTATAAATATTCTATTCATCGATCTAGGCATTCTATTGTTCTCTCGATTCTCTATGGCGGAGATAGGTAGAAAGTCTATATCGCGTATACGGATGACATAAAATACGTTATATACGACATTTTTTCACCAGTTACTAATATTACTCGAACCCTAATAATACTAGATTTCGTTAAATTTAAATTTCGAGTTTATAAAAAAAAATGTCCTATCTCCGCCGTTAAAAAAAAATTTACGAAATATTTTCGTTAACGTACAAATTCTACGGGCGATATTATATCGCGTATACGGACGACATAAAATACGTTATATACGCATTTTTTTCGCGATATATTAAATGTATACTATATAGATACTAAATTAGTAATAAAATTACGATATAATTACGATATAATTAGTAAACGAGTAATATATACTATACGTACTATATTTATATATTTATATATTTATTCTATTTATAAATATTCTATTCATCGATCGAGGCATTATATTGTTCTCTCTATTCTCTATGGCGGAGATAGGTAGAAAGTCTATATCGCGTATACGGACGACATAAAATACGTTATATACAAATTTTTTTCGCCCGATACTAATATTACTCGAACCCCTACGATACTAGATTTCGTTAAATTTAAATTTCGAGTTTATAAAAAAAAATGTCCTATCTCTACCGTGTAAAAATTTAAATTTATAATATTCGTATCGCGTAAAAAAATCTATAATATATATATATAATTATAAAAATAACATTTATGACGAGTATTAATATATATTGTACGTACTAGATTTCAGTTATTCGGTTTAATGAGTTTATAATAATTATTTCCTATCTCCGCCATGTAAAAATAAATTATTAAACGTATTAGGTGATGTAAAAAATCAAAATCCACGATAATGATTCGATTTCAATAATTTTAACTTTATTAAATAGATAATTAAAATATAATATCGTGGTATAGATTGTGATATCTAATATTTAATATTCTTCGAGTTATGGCCGAAATAGTGAAAAATACGTGATTTTAGAGTGGTAAATTTTACCGACTTCCGGTAATGCGTTCGCTTCGATTATAATTTCAACGGATGCGGAGTACGAAAGTACCTAAAATAAAATGAGAAAAACCATTAATATATGAAGCATTTGGGGTACGGATCGGTTTTAATATTTCACCAAAATTCATCGTACAAGGAAGTCAAGGAAAAAAATTGCAATTTATAAAAAAAAAAAAAATCTAATTTCTATTCTATAATGTTAATGGTAATGAGTAGATATAAATGTAGCCATCCGATATGCATTTACTATGATTATTCGCCACATAAATGGCTTTAAAAAGTACATTTCCTATCTCCACCATGTACAAATTTGAATTTATAATATTTGTATCATGTAAAACATAGATAATCTATAATAATCATTGGATTTCCATATTTGTAACTTTATAATTTATAGTATAATTAATATAATTTCATGATTTTTTACTTATTTTAATAATAATATAATATCTAGATACTAAAATAATATAAATATTATCGAAAAGTATGATAGTGTAAATAATATTAATTAATACATTTAATTATATTATAATTTTATAAATTTATAACACAAATTATAAATTTATAAATATTTGTATTCTATTAACTTATTATTTAATATTATTATATAGTTTTTTGTACTTATTTTATTATTATTATACTATCTATATGATAAAATAATATAAATATATACAAATAATTAATTAGGGTAACTATTATTAACAAATATATATAATTATATTTATAATTTTATAATTTTATAACACAAATTATATATTTATAAAATATGAAATTATATTTACTTGATATTTATAGATATATATACATATATTTTACTTATTTTACTATTACTATAATATCTATATTATAAACTAATATTAATATTTTCGAATAAGTCATTAGATTAATCGGTATTAATTATTATATTTATATTAATTAATTATATTTTAAAATTTTACAAAAAAAATGTATCTTTATAAAATAGATATAATTATAAAAATAATATTTATGACGAATATTAATATATATCATACATACTAGATTTCAGTTATTTGGTTTAACGATATTATAATAATTATTTCCTATCTCCGCCATGTACAAATTAATTCTTAAACATATTAGGTGATGTACAAATTTAAAATCCACAATAATGATTCTATTTCAATAATTTTAACTGTATCGAATAAATTATTAAAACACATTATAGTTATATAAATATAGATTACTATATGTAATAAATTATTTCGATAAAAAATATATAAGTGGAACGTGATAGTAAGTTATGCTGGAATGTGATAGTACGTTATACTGGAACGTTATAATGCATTACTTCCCGAGTGAGCCAATAAAAGTATATTTTCAGTGTTGTGGTTAGGTTGGGTTAAGTTTTAATTTTTGTAAGTTTTTAGTAATAAAGTTGTTTAAGTAAAAAAGGTAATTTTTAGTAATACATTTGTTTTAGTAAAAAAGTAACCACTCAATCACGTTAGCCCTTGATTCCAGAAAAAAAGTCCATTTATTACTTATCTTACCAGGTCGAGCTTGCTCGGCATTATTACAATAGAAATATAAAATACATACATTTATTAATAATATAAATTTTATTTTTAGTGCATTATTAATTTAGTAAACATTTAATAGGCATATTTCTTGTTATAATAAATTCTATTTTCATAATAATTATAATTCATAAAAAAATAAATTGAATCAAATTTTTAGCACATATTTATCATACATTTTAAAAAATTAAAATTAAAAAAAAAATATTACTTATATTATAAAATTTAATAAGCTTTCAATGATACTAATTTTAATACAATAGCATCAATATAAAAAATCTCATTCTTGAATCATAATAACAAAATGTCACAATTTAATATTTCACAAATTATATACTCTATTTATAGCACATAATGCACTTAATTATATATATATTTTTTCGTAAATAATAATTACGAAGGATGTATGACCCCTTAAGTTGATGCTATGATGTATAATAATAAACCTATAGATTGATGAATCATTGACGAACAGTTTATGAAACCTCAGCTCCCCTAATTCTCCAAATGTTGCTCTATTCCTGAACTCTGCTGCGATATTCGCGCGGTTTAGCCTTAGACCTCCGTCTCGGAACCAAACTTTGCCACGAGGGGAGCTAAAGGATGGGTGGTTGTAGCAGGTAATGCTGTATATAGTGATGGTGGGCTCCTTTAGTTCCTCGTTCCACTCACCTGGTGGTACAGTTGAGCGTTATATCTTCTCCTCGTCGTGTGTACACTGTATGCCTTTGTACATTGGCCCGCATTCTAAGTTGTTGTTGTTGTTTGTTCCTGCTGCTGCTGCCTGTTCTTCCGCGTACTATGTATTCTATACAAGCGTATTGTTAATACCACCACCACTACTACTTCTACTACTACTGTTGCTAGAATTCGTTATAACCTTTATGTGGGTCGTAGTTCACTTTAGACGGTGGTAGATTGTTTGGCAAGAGGTTGTACGGCATGGTAAACAGCTTTAGATGCTGAATACACCTGCTTCTGCAATACCCTGGTAATGTTTTAGTATATAACACTCCTCCTATCTCTCTCTCTCTCTCCTACATTTAATATATATATATAGTATTAACATGTAAATATAGTATTAACTTATATATATCTAAGGTTACTTTTGCGTTTATACGTGCACATTTTTGAATATTTGCCATTGCGAATAATAAGTAAGCTTTTTATATATCAATTATGTTACATGTTCGCGAATATTTATAAAGCAGTTGACAAGTGTGGCCTGTTGTTCCTCACAAGTGTGTGGCCTGTTGTTTCTCACAAGTGTGTGTGGCCTCTTCAGCTTTATACATATGTACAACTAACTACTGGATGTAAGGCCTACATGTTACTACTGGATGTAGGCATGACATGCACCTTTCTTACTGTGGTTTACATGTCACAAGCACACACACAAAAGGCCATAGTTGCCATACTAACTGTATTCTAATTCATCATCTCTCCGATACAATAGAGGGAATTGTTCTCTTATAGGTATAGGCATGTCTTGTGACTTGCAGGCTATTGTTGCTTGTGATAATCTTATTGTTCTCGCATTGTTATCCCCGTGAACTGTGTTCTGTATGTGTACGGGTATTGTTGTATGGGTTAAAGAGAGTTTCATTGCAATACAGTAAGAGTCATACTGTGTGACCTACATTAAACTACACTACTATATACACACATCTGGGTTGTCTCGAGGGGGCAAATTTAAAATAAATATATTTACTAATATATTCAGTAATAAATATAAAGTTGCTAAATTAGATCTTATATATATAAACAATTATAGATGGGGAAACACATATACTCCTTAACACCTCCCCTGTACTCCCTAAAACCTCCCTGTGCTCCCTAACACCTCCCCTGTGCTCCCTAACACCCACTGCTCCCTAACACCACCCCTGTACTACCTAACACCACCCCTGTAATACCTAATACCCCTGTGCTCCCTAACACCACCCATGTACTCCCTAACACCACCCATGTACTCCCTAACACCACCCATGTGCTACCTAACCCCACCTCTGTGTTCCCTAACACCACCCCTGTACTCCCTAACACCAACCCTGAGCTCCCTACCCTACCCCTGAGCTCCCTAACACCACCCCTGAGCTCCCTACACCACCCCTGTACTCCCTAACACCACCCCTTTACTACATATTATTACATAACCTTTACATAGCAGATTCCTGTTCTCCATTGTATACCGACCTTACTTCCGCATGTATTGCACTTTGACCAAGGTGCCCATTTCGTGTAGACCACTAGATTGTAGCCGACCAATTGAATACTCTCACTGGGCATTCGTCTATCATCTTTGATTAGCTTATATCCTCCGTCTCTTCTTACCCAGTGCATCTCTTTTGTGACCTTGACATTGTAATCATTTTAACTGTGCAGTCTTATTTATAATATTTCCCATTGTTATTCTATATATGTATATTTATATAATTATAATTATTATTGTTAATAATACAATAAGAAATTTAGAAATGAATATTAATTTAATATTAATATTAATTGTTTTCGTATAATAGAGATATACGATTGAATTCATTTCACTGTAATAATATTCTATATATTTGATAATTTAAGTGTTAATATCATTATGATGACCATAGAGAACATGAAGATGACCACCACCTGTCAATCAATGTATGTAGTTATTATGATTGTAGATAGTGTTATTGTTATATCTAATATCAGTTCATCAATTAAGTTCATCTTGAGGAGAGGTTGCGTGTACAATTCCGATAACGATAAAACAAAAATAATACTTCTGATTACATGATTTTAATTTATAATATGCTTTTTTAGTGTGTTAAAAAATAAATTATTAATTAAATCGACATTATATAAATTGAAAAAAAATTATTATATATTTACTATTATATACTTTATTCTATATTTGATATATATTTCCAACTAGTTACATGTAAACACATGAGATGGTGTGCGGATATAACCCTCTCCTTAAATAAATATATGTACTATATAAACCACGCCCATATATAAGCCACGCCTCTGTATGAATGTGCTAACTATACGAGACCCTTTGATGACCCTGATCAGTGTGGTGTGAGTGACATGTCCAGCTAGACCGGTGGGTATTCTGTTCTGTTGCTTGTATTGCTGACCCATACGTCCTTATACATTCATTATTGTTTACTTTGGGATAATAACTATAAATTTGCAATACGCATATATATATATATATATATATATATACCTTTCATGTAGTAGAGAATATAAAATAAACATATAATATACATGGCGATGTGAATTGTTTCTTCTATTTGTTTACTATGGTTACATGGCAAATATATAGTTTAATTACTACTACTACTACTACTACTACTACTACTACTACTACTACTACTACTACTACTACTACTAATACTACTACTACTACTACTACTACTACTACTACTACTACTACTACTACTACTACTACTACTACTACTACTACTACTACTACTACTACTACTACTACTACTACTACTACTACTACTACTACTACTACTACTACTACTACTACTACTACTACTACTACTACTACTACTACTACTACTACTACTACTACTACTACTACTACTACTACTACTACTACTACTACTACTACTACTACTACTACTACTACTACTACTACTACTACTACTACTACTACTACTACTACTACTACTACTACTACTACTACTACTACTACTACTACTACTACTACTACTACTACTACTACTACTACTACTACTACTACTACTACTACTACTACTACTACTACTACTACTACTACTACTACTACTACTACTACTACTACTACTACTACTACTACTACTACTACTACTACTACTACTACTACTACTACTACTACTAACTACTGCCTCCTTCTAACAGGATGAGGTGCCGCTGAAGACTGAACTATCTGTCGAACTGGAACAATTAAATCACAGCATTAACGAACTGAAAAAGTATGTAGTCATAGTGGTTGCAGTATTTACACTGACTAGATTGTCCACTCGCCCACTATCTGTGTGTTACACTGACTAGATTGTCCACTCGCCCACTATATGTGTGTTATACTGACTAGATTATCCACTATCAGTATGTTACAATGACTCTTTATTACTACACCCATACATAAATATGTAATCATTAATATTTAGTTATATATGCATTTCATTATTCTATCTACAAATAGTTTATTATTTATGATTAATTAAAATGAGGAATTAAAACTATGACCTAATCAATCAATCCGCTTGTTTGCTGAAGGTCACCAAATATACACTGGCGAGATCTACTTTAAATTATTCTCTACTTAATGCTTCAATAATTATGTATCACATCTAATGTCTTTGTAGTTGATACTCTGTCTGTGGAGATTAATATTTAGGTCTTTAACTGATGGATTATAATAATATTATTAACAATTAACGATATACTACAATTAACTATTGTTGTTCTGATATATGTACATTATTTTGTATTTTAAATGGTTTCAATATTGCAAGATGCGTACATAATGACTCATTGTATGTTATTGAGATGTCCTGTCCTCGCTTCAGAATAAAGTTACGAGAAGAGACTGACCGCCAACAATTGAAGGCTGACATCTGCATCTCTAACTCTGAACTGTTATCTCTTGAGAAGAAGTGCGAAGCAGTTATTTCCAATTCTACGCAACTCGATTCTCAGAAACTCGAAGCACAAAAACGATTGGATGACATCGATGAAAAGGTTAGTCCCATAGCCCCCAGCGCACAAACTTCTCTAGTTTAATATTTTCTAGATTATTTAGATTTTATTGTAAATATTATATCTATAATATGTAATAATATATAAATGCATATTCTCCTATATTATGTTTGATATCAATTGTTCCTCATAGAAAGAAGTCAATATATTTTAGGAATGTCAAATATAAATATTATCCTATCTAATCATTATTAAAGAATGGTGAATTTGTTTATTATGTCTACTGATAGCATATGATATTATATAATATATTGAATAACTAATGTAATGTAATACTTGATATAGAGAAAACAAGGAGTTAAAGAACTAGCTGACATCAGACTTAAATTCAAAGATGATGAGACTGCTATGACAGAGCTTAATTGTCGTCTTTCTAGTGAAGCTCAAGATCAAAAAGTTTTATTCCTTTACATTTATTATTACTTAATTATTAATTTATTATAATTGATATATATTAATAGATTTTTCATACTTAATTTTATCTTTAGATGTATAATAATGTATTTTAATTTAAATGCAATAATTGTCAATGTTAATAGATTAACAAGAGAAGATTAGTATATATATATTTAAGGATTTTGTGAAGCAAATATATGTCACCCTATTAATTTTGAAATTAACGAAGTTTATATATAATTAAGTTATTAGATAAAAAATAATTACATATACTTGTTAAACAATTTAATACTATTGAAAGTATCCAATATCTTTAAAATTTATAGTATTGCCACCTATATTTCATACTATTACGTAATTAGATAAAATTTAAATATCTTTGGTATAATAAACATCACATTAGAATGATCTAATACTATTATTATTTAATATATCTATTATAAACATTAATGTAGATAATGGATATATAGTCTCCACATTATTAATTTCATGTATAAATATTATGTATATGTATATATAGTTTTTTGTTTTTATTTATTAACTAATGACATCTATAATCACCATGTGTTTTTAAGTCAATAAACTATATCATAATAATAATAATATTACGTATATTATTTTTTTTAGTCGCAGGAATGTGAATTAAAAACTGTAAAAGAAAGTACACAATGTTTGCGAATCAGTGAACAGAAACTAAACGAGGAGCTTTCGGAACAAACAAGACAGTGCAAAGATGTCGAGAAACAAATACAATCGCTACAAGATGAAATGAAACAGGTTTCAACGAGAATAGACAGCTTTAAGGGTATGTGATAGTGCATTCCACAGTTATAATATAGTCATGCAATGATTTTACATCTAATAAAAACTTGTTGCAAATGGTTCTATTTTCAACTCTCGTATGATTTAATAACTTCCATTTTATTTTTATCACTAAGTCTATAATTTATAAAATTAATATAATTATAGCAATAGAATTAAATTGTATGTAATCATTTATATATATATATATATATATATATATATATATATATATATATACATATATATATATATATATATATATATATATAATACTATATTCTACTTTGAATAGTAGTATTATGTTGTATTTTCTGTATCTATCATCATATTCACTGATATGATTAGGTAAACAATGATTACTATACTGTCCATGCATATTTATTACTTACCAATAATCAATGACTTATTTCAAATTATATAATAATCGATGACATTAAATAAAACAAAATATTTATAAATTAACCCTTATCTATTAGTTACCCTATTTCATCAGCTTCAGTTTAATGATATGCTATAGTTTTGTGACGTTTACATAATTGATGTATAGTTTCAAATTCTGATTGAATCCCTGGAGATTACTGGAGAGGAGCCAGTAAGTTCGAGCGAGTTTCACTCTGACTTTGCTACGGATACGAAGAGTGTTTCACTTCACTTTGAAACCAGTGCCGCACCACCACCAGTACCAGTACCAGTACCAGCACCAGCAACACTTACTGAATCGAGCTTTGGTAACACTCTAAACGTTTTCGATGACGACGCAGGATTCGGTAAGAGGACTTCGACTTTCTCTAGTAATGATGATCCGTTTGGAGCAGGTTTGTAGTACGCGTGTATTCATCTTATCTTGCCAATACAACTACATATCAGATTCTATCACTTCATTTATTTAACCAGTGTTTGTTAGCTACCTATATATTTTAATCATTTATAAATATATTTTGGTTAACTGTTCAGCCATTTTTTAATTTAATCATCACTTTCATATGATTATGTCACACACTAACTAATTAGTCACTAACTAATTAGTCACTAACTAATTAGTCACTAACTAATGAGTCACTAACTAATGAGTCACTAACTAATGAGTCACTAACTAGTAAGTACTAACTAATGAGTCACTAACTAATGAGTCACTAACTAGTGAGTCACTAACTAATGAGTCACTAACTAATGAGTCACTAACTAATGAGTCACTAATTAATGAGTCACTAACTAATGATGACTCTTATCCCTAGATCCATTTGCAAATGATTCAATGTTTGATAATACTAAGACGAAATCTCAATCATTTGGCCTATCTAATGAAGATTTTGCAGCTTTTGATTCGCCAAGTACAACAGTATCGTCGTCCAATCAATTTTCGGTTTGTTTATCTTTTATCCTTTATCTTTGGTAATTTATAATTGTTGTTTCTCACAAATTTAGAGTGCTTTCGGGGACGATCCATTTTCTGGTAAACTTTCTTCTATCACTCCCAGTATTGGTTAATATTAGCTTAATGTTTAATGTTATTTGCACATATTAATGTCGTATTCCATATTAACATAATGTGTACATACATTAACAATAGTTATATCATATATATTCGAAAAACCTGTGCATTTTAAATAAAATGTGTATAGAGGGTTCATGTATTCTTATTACCCTTTATAAACAATGGATTCCATCATTAGCCAAGTAGTGTGCCAGTTATTCATTATTAGTTACATTTAATAGCCATATAATCATTTGTAATATTAATGTATTATATAAGGATCTTAGTATTAATGCTTTAGTTGTAAACAACCATTTATCACATAATTAAGTAATATTAATTCTAATAATATATGCATACACTGTATTGATTTAACATAACAATTGTTATCAATAATACATTAATTATGTGTATATATATAGTTATCACTATATGAGCTAAATTATTATATATATATATATATATATACAATTTATAAGTGTATTGATAACAAGTATAACTAATTTATAAATTGTACGAATATAAAAAAATAAAGATTTAGGGTAACATACTTACATTATAAATGAAGATTTATTAATTTACAGAAATGTTAATAGTGTATAAATAATAGGTTGAGATAATAAGTTTGTAATAATAATAACAAAGATGTTGTCAAGCAGAGATATAACACGCCTTATCTACACAACTTAGTCATTAATAGTATACCCTGCTAGCAGTAGTATTGCCACTGAAATAGATTTAGGAAACATTTTATATACAACAATGTTTTCATTATTCTATTAAATTACATGCAATATAAGTTAACTTTTGCTCACCTCATAGATGTATGTATATCATTTAAAACCAACATATCCTATTGCTTAATTATATATTAGTAATGAACACTTAGTATTCATCATATAAATAATAATATATAATATATATGAGTATTATATAATACATTAATAGTTGTAAAGGTTGTATTCTTATTAAATGTAACATATAATAATTGACTAACATTCTCAATGGCTAATTCTGGAATGTATATCCATTGGTTAGAATCAGGTTGTGAAAATTCATGTACATTTCACATATTATTTAAAATACACTATTTTTCTCTCCGATCTTTATATTTGATGTTTGAATATTTATGTATATCATAATTTATTATTATAATATAATATTTAAATGTTAAATGTAAAAGTTAATGTATTTAATTCCATTTATATTACAATTTCAAAATAGATTTTTATTATTTACAAATTATGAATTTACATTATTACCTAAACACACATAAAATATTAAGTTATTTACATTATGTTAATTTTGTCAAGATATAAATTAAAAAAATAAATATCTTATTTTGACTAGTTTATTGTTTATTTGTCAATTTATTTGTTAATAATCAGTTAAATTCACATATGGGATTATTATGAATGATGTCTAAACTATTCAACAGCTGCAAATGATCCGTTTGCATCGAATTTCAGTGGATCCTCTTCAAAGACTAGTTGCGATCCATTTGGTCAGGATCCTTTTGCTCCATCTTCTAACCGAAAAAAATCAACTAAGAAGAAGGCAGCCCCTACCCTTCCTCTTAAAACGTTTCCCCTTTTATACCATAGCCATTCTTATATATCTACTTATTCATTATTCATTATTTAAGGGTTGGTGCCACACTGTTCTATAAATAGATTTTGTACATGTATTCAGTAGGAAAAATAGTGGTCTACTAAAAGTGTATTAACTTTTTATAACATTTATTAAATACAATATTTAATATAATGATAGATATTATATAGATCTATAATAATTGCATTTTTTATAGTATATACAAATAAATATCTATTATAAAATTATGTTCAACTAATAAATTATTATTATTTTGAAAATTAAAGATAAAATTATGAATATTTTAAAAAAATTTAATTTTTAAAAATGCAAATATTATGTAGTTATATTTATTCTAAATTTTCTGAAATTTTCAATTCATTTAAAGCATTAATTTGGACTTTTATAGTTTTTAAATTAGTGAAATTAATAAAAAAATAATTATTCCCAGAAAATTCATTCTATAATTATATGATTATAATCATTCTAATATATTCTATACAATATAATTATGAAAAATGTATGAAATATATATATAAAGATGATAACTTATCACATTATGTTATTATAAATATCCACCTATGAATATTGATTATTTAAATGTATATATAATATTAATTATGTTTTAAAATACTAAAAATATTCGTAAAAATTAAATTATGACGATTATTAAATATAATTAATTTTTTTTTTAATTATTATAATTTATTTAAATGATATTCTTTTAAAAGTGTTTATTTTATGGTTACCTACAAAATAATATATAAAACAAATTTTAAATACATTTTTTTTTCTCAATTTCAGATGTCTAAGATCTCTAAGGTCCCGAACACCACTCATTTTATTACGACCACAATTTATATTTATTTTTTATGAGAAAATATGTTTAATTGATTACTTTTATATCTATACATCTAAAAAGGGTGATATAAATCATCATACAAATCTAATACATGATGTTTTGTAGACCTTATTTTCAAATATTATTCAAAATATTTCAAATTATAAGAATATAGATTATATGATAAAATTGTGAATACTTAATCAATTGACATAATTTAAATACTATAATCAACTGTCATATTATTTTGTTTATTTATAAGTTGAATTAATGCATATATAGGTGACGCTACATTTCACGCCGCATTTGCCAATGAATATTCAAATTTATACGCACTCCTTTACACCTGAATTTTATGATTGCGTAATTTCTGTTTACTATTTATTATTATTACATCAACATTTTATTTGACCTATTTCTACATTATTATATTTTAATATCTCTTATTATTATATTATTACTTATTACTATTTATTATTATTACATCAACATTTTATTTGACCTATTTCTACATTATTATATTTTAATATCTCTTATTATTATATTATTACTAAGCCCTGAAGGAAACAGAAATTAAATCATTTACTAACAGATACTCAAAGGCAAATCGATAAATAGTATACATATATGACATTTACAAAATTATTTCATTATATTATATAATTTTAATAGTATTTATACTTTAATTTATAATGTATACAAAATATATTTTATAGTAAATAGTATGAATGTATATCATTTTTTATCATATATATAATGTTTAATAACTATATTACCATAAATTTACAATAAAAATTACTATTTACTTTAACTTGATTTCCTTATAAATTAATTTTTCTCATACATATCAACATTAAAAATATTAAGAATTTGTTCGGCCTTTTATGAATATTATTTAAATCTTCACTATTATAAAGATATTTAATTGTATTTATATGAGATTTTTTTTTTATTTTCTTAGTCATAATGAAAATATGTAATACATATGATTTTAAATAGTTAATTATAAGTATTATAACATAAAATATAATATATTTGGTAAATGAAATAAAAAAAATAGTATTTTATCATATAGAAAAGAATAAACTCTACAATAAAATAAATATTAGATATATCTATATAATTTATAAAAATCCTTATAACACATACCAATAGCCTATCTTCTACTTGTTAACATCTATTTAAAGACTGAGTTTCAATTTCTTTATGTTATGTAATCATTATCAGTATGAATGTATTACATCACATGTGTACACTTGATTGTTGTAGTACATGCACACTAACTTCATTATACCAATACCATTGTCCTCTGACACATCTATATATAGCAATGTTTACTCACTGACATCTAAACTAAGTTATTATTTTATTTCAATAATGTTACATTTTAATCTTATTAATGTATTAATATTTATCCTTATATATTTAAAAATTCATTACCAAGATAATATTTTCATATATATATACTTTTACTTTATTATTTAAGGGGGTTCGCGGCCTTTTGAGTATACAATGTATTAAGATAGGAGATATTTTTTTTTTATGTATTTTAACCAATTTTAAAATTTTTTCAGCACCTAGGGTTTTGATCCGATTTCAATTATGTAAATTGCATATTGTTAACCAATATAATGTTAATAAAACTTGCTTATTTAAAAAAAAAATGGTTCAATGAAAACCCAAAATATTTTAAGACAAAATATGATGCTAAATTAATTTTTTTTTTTTAATTTTTATAATTTTGTATATGTTATACTATGTCTATTACATTTCTTTTAAGCAAGTTTTATTATACATATAATAATGAAGATACTGTGAAAAATTCATCAAGTTTGGATAATTATTGAGAGGGCTGAAAAATTTCTAAGGTTCAAAATTAATTAAATTCAATATTCTGAGTAAATCGAGTTTAAAGTTTGACTAGATTTATTTTTAATTTTATGGTAATATTTGTTTATTATTTCTACCTTTGACAACATTTATAGCATTATACTATTATAGAATACCACACTAATATATGCATAGAGTTATTATTATAATATTTATATTATATTACCAATAATTACACATAATAAACTAATATCTATGATATTTAAAAAAAAAAGTTTACAATAAAATTTTTTTTTTTAGTATATTTATTTATTTCTAATATTATAATATAACAGAATACCACACTAATATATATATGTATTTCTAATATTATAATATAACATAATACCACACTAATATACCCATAAGGTTGTACTTATAATATTTATATAATATTATATTACAAATAATTACATATAATAAGCTATATTTATGAAATTTTTGTACAAGAAAATAATTTTTTTATCATATTTATTTATGTACTATATATAAACTAAGTAATATATTTCTAGTATTATAATATAACAGAATACCACAATAATATACTCATAAGTTATTCTAATAATATTTATATTAAATTATATTACCAATTACACATAATAAACTATATTTGACATTTATTTTACAAGAAAATAAGTTTTTTTATCATATTTATTTATGTACAATATATAAACAATATATAATAGTCTCTTTTTTCTTGAATTTTTGAGTCTTGAATTGTCTCTAAATTGAGTATATGTTCTTTCCACAGCTGAAGTACCTAAAGATAGAATCATTATGATTTAAATATTATGTATGTTATTTTTCTAATATATAATATATGATGTGATTTCAATAAAATATGATAATTACTTGTATATTTATTTGACATGTAGAAAATGAAAATAAATTAAACAATATATAGTATTGAATTTGATAAATAATCATAATATTGTGATGATTTATATATTATGTATAATTTTATATATAATGTATGTTATTTTTCTAATATATAATATATGATGTGATTACAATAAAATAAGATAATTAGATAATTACTCGTATATTTATTTGACATGTAGAAAATGAAAATAAATTTATAAAATAAACAATATTTACTCGTTTTGAATTCTATAATACATAATCATTATATCGTTATGATTTATATGATTTATATATTATGTATGTTAATTTTTTAATATATATTATATAATGTGATTACAATAAAATAAGATAATTACTAGTATATTTAGTTGACATGTAGAAAATGAAAATAAATTTATAAAATAAATAATATTTACTCGTTTTTAATTCTATAATACATAATCATTATATCGTTATGATTTATATATTATGTATGTTACGTTTCTAATATATATTATATGTTGTGATTACAATACAATAATCTAATTAGATAATTACTAGTATATTTATTTGACATGTAGAAAATGAAAATAAAATTTATAAAATAAACAATATTTACTAGTTTTTAATTCTATAATACATATTTTCATTATATCGTGATGATTTATATGATTTATATATTATGTATTACTAACCTGGTCTTGTAATATATCATCATATGAAGTTTTAGTACGGTTAATTTGTCCGGTGATCGATTTTCTACTACGTCTTGGCATTTTGAAATAAAATAATTAATAACGCAATCTCAATTACTTTGTTTATAATTCGAATTTTACAGCCAATGTAATGCGTTCATTTGATATCAATTCGTTAATTATAGATGTCGCTAGTTGACATCATATTAAATAATAGATCGTATATAACACTGCATTTAATTTTTTTTTAAAGTATACACTTATAGATATAATATTATAAGTTTAAAATATGAGTATTTTGCTATTATTTAGGCCATTTTTTACACATTTTTTTTTTTACAAAATAGGTCTTGTACTAAACCATCAAATTGTATCATTTATAAGTCTTTATTTGCTCTACAAGTTTCAGAGAATATTAAATATTAAATAATACTTTTCTCAAATAAAAAAAAAAAAAAAAAAATTATTTAAAAATCATTTCAAAAGGCCGCGAAATAAGATATATTTTATTTTCTTATTTTTAAGATGTCAAATTTATCTACTATAACAATAATTGTTCATTTGTTTGCTTGTAGACCTGTAAACGGAACAAGTAAAAAGACTGCTCCACCCCCACGACCTCCAGCACCTAAACCTTCGACGAACCCGCTCTCCAAAGCCTCTCCCTTTTCAGAGGTTAGTCCCACGATATCCTCCTCTTGACCTTTCTCTACTTCTACACGCTCTATTACGATCACTTTCAATTTAGTTTATTACATAATTACTACGCATACGCTTACTATCTGACATGATCTCACGTTTCTATAGTAACGCATACAACACGCAGGTTTGATAGATCTTTACTAGGCATGATTATCGTAACTCTATAATCTTTGTTGCTTTGTACCAGCACGTGCACTTACTTAACAAACACACACCCCTACACACATACACGCATACATACACACACACTCACACATACATATACACACACACACATTTAAGCATATAGATGTAGTAGTAGTAGAACTGTTATTAATGTGTCTGCTGCATTAGCTATGATACTACGTATTGCACATACACACACACACACACACACTCACACACATACACATACAAACTCACACACATACGCACATATACATACACACACATTTAAGCATATAGATGTAGTAGTAGTAGTACTGTTATTAATGTGTCTGCTGCATTAGCTATGATACTACGTATTGCCTGTTCTTTCTAATCGCTTGCTCCATCTCACACTAACTCTCTCTAGGAGATGATTCCTGCAACTGTCCTCGGAGGAGGAGGAGGTAACTTGACCTCTGGTGACATTCAACTCGCGACCAGAGAAAGTAGGCTTACTTACGAAAGAGATAGGAAGCTCGTTCTTCAAGAAAATGCTGATATGGCTCTTGCCATTGCTCTTAGTAAAGCTGAGATGTAGTAGTCATCCCATAACCCTAACCACCACTCCCCCCCACAGCCCTACCCCATTGTATTATCGAGTATATTGTCTATCCTGCCCCACCCCGCCCACCCCTCTATGAATAGTCATTCAATATTGTTTAGTAGTTCCCTTACTATGCATTTATTACTTACTAGTATGAATAAATATTTATTGAATTGCAATGGCATCTTGTATACATATTCTACTTCTTTGTGTCTAATTAAGAAACTTAGCCTATTCCCGCTACTAACAATTATCCAATCAAAATATAGCATGATATTTATATAGAAATATTTACCTACATTTGATTTCATTTTTATTAATTTCATTAAATATATATATATATATTTGAAAACTATCTTCTAGTATCAACATAATTTAACCAATATTATTTATTACATAATAACTAAAATTAATTAATTTTTAAAGCAATAATCTCTATAATTTGATATCGATGAATTATATATTAAAAATATATTTTAGTTTGATTTTCAAACTTTGAATAGTTATTATATAACTTGGTTAATTTTTAAATTGTTATCTTTATTTATATCTTAAAATTGGTATCATAATTTTGTTTAAAAAGATGTTTTATCTAACACTATAATTATTTAACTTATTTAATTAATTATAAACTTATCATTACACATAAATATAATAATTAGTATTCTTTATTACATTTATTTTTTTTAAATCTACTATTACTATTAGTATACCAATATCACTGTAACATTTTAATATTAATTATCATTATTTATGTTTATAAGCCACTTTAAATTTAGGATATACGTATATTTATTTGTGGAAATATGAAATAGTGATTATTTTTCGTAGATAAGTATCTACTCACATGTGTTTTTTAATAAATAAATATCTGATTGAATAATTCAAATGTGATTGGCATTCTTCAATGACCTTTAAAACTGAATTAACCTTCAACTCATCAATTCTCATCAAACTTTTCATATAATAATATTCAGAATATTTGTAAACAATATTTTGATATATGGATTGAACAAATTTAGCTTTTAAGATTTTGAGATTTTTATACAATAAAACTAATATTAATTAATTATTAGTAATAATATATTTGTATATACATGATTAATATTAATATATAAATTGTAAATAAAATTTATATATTATTAATTGTGTATATTAACTACATATATATATATATTAAATAAACTAGTGCATTATTTTTATAGTAAATATCTTAATACAAATTTCTTAAAATATAATCATATAATATAATCAGACAATTCAATAAATAATTTAAGTTATTAAGTTGTTTCAGTATATTCATTCATATGTTATTGATATAAATATATATATATATATATATATTAGTGCTGTCAAATTTCAAATATAAAATCCTTTTTTGTTCAGGTAAAATCTTTAATTTTCGGATATTTGGAAAGATTTGATTGTCTCACATCTTTAATTTTAATTTAGTTTGATTCAGGTAAAGATCGATTAACATAATTATGTAGTAAATTTCTTTAAAATATTTTAAAATGTTCACTATTAATTTGGTTATTTGTTATGCCACCTATATGATAATATATTTAAAATAGAATTATTATATCAAGGACAATGTGTCCTTGATTTATTATTCATTTATTATTCGTTAATAATAATATTTAAAAATAAATACTTCTCGATATACTATCATTAGATGAAGTTTAGATGATTTATACCCAATAGCTATACTTATATATCTAAATGTTAATACATAAACCGTTCAAAAGTATATTTGTCTACAAATATATTTTAAATAAATATTTAAAACTATATGACAAAATTATAATAATGTATTTATTTTAATAACAAATTAATTATTCATTGAAATTAATTAATTATATATATATATATATATTATAAGTATAGTATAATAGTATAAATAATACTAATAATCTAGTTTTAAGTATATACATATATATATATATATATTGCTAAGTATTATATTTATATACTATGTTATAGTTTATATATACTAAGATATATCATATATATGATTATTAGAATAGTAAATTATTCAATAAGTAATTAATATAAACCAATTATTTATACAAATAATGAATTATTTATTATTAATAATAATTATTAATGATTAATTATTAAATTATAATTAATAATTATTATTATTATTAATTAATAATAATTATTTATTAATTTATTTATTATTAATGATAATTTTTTCTTATGTAAATTATTTAAAAATATTATCTCGAGGACACAAATTTTAAGATTTTAAGTTCTTGAAAACAAACAATTATTTGAAATTGTACAGCACTAATATATATATTTAAATATTTTATATATCATTTAGGATGAAATTTAATTCTATTTTAAGAATTAATAATAATATGAGTATAAATTATATTCTTTTTTTTTCATTTTAATATAATATTAATTAAAACATATAATTTAATAGACAAATTTAAATATTTAATATAAATATTTATTTTTTTAACATATACATAAATATAAACATATATTATTAAATTCCCTTATTTAATTCATGATCATTATAATTTATAAATACTGATCCAATAAGATTTAAATAATATTATTTGTCATAATATCTTCTATTATTATTAATTTTATTTTAGTTATTTGATTAAGTAGTTAATTAAAATTAATTAAGTAAACTTAATTATATTAAGTATATTAGTTTATTAATCAATTAGATAATTTAAAGTTTAAATTTATAGTAAAAAATGTAACCTTTAATCGTAGACAACATTTTAATTATTATTTAGACATTTTTAATATGTTGACTAATAAAATAAATTAATAATTAAACAATTATTTTAAATTGCGAGTGACGATTACAAAATGAATTATAATATATTCCAGAGTAGAGGGATTTCGACTCGAAAGTCGGTCAAGAAAAAGAAGTCCGGCAAGTCTAGCAAGATGTTCTCTTAGAAGATTCCGGTTCATCGTCCACCTATTGTATTAAACACTAGGCGATCTATCTACGAACGCAATCTGACCACGCTCAATACACGAGACCCGAACCTGGTTACCGATATTGTCTCTATTGTCCTGTATAGCAATCGACCAACTATTATGCAATCTGGTTTCTTTGGTAGTATTCCGATGAACATTGTTTACACTTTTTAGGATATTGATCTTAGACGGCAACCATTCTTTACTATCTTTGTAGTTACTTAATAAACGTTTATTAAACATTGAATAACCATATTTGTTATCGATAATAATAATGTATTTTATATTGATTTAAATAAATGATTTTAATTAATGTTTCGCTTTCATTTCAATGGTCTACAATAAAGTAGTGCATACTTTGTCCGTGTATACTCTCGTTACCAAAGTATAATAGCGTGTCCCATATAAACCCAAACCATATAATGATCAATATTATAATTTCAATATGATCGTTTTATACAGTCAAACATTTTATCCGATCAATCCAACCTTCAGATAAGTAATCCACAATTAAAACAGCATATGTAGCCCTATTTATAAACATTCACTAAACATTCTACGTTTATTGTTTACTCTTATTATTAGATACCATCGAATCACATTTATATTAATATTTCGTAAATTTAAAAATCACTGAAGTGTTATATGATTCTACTATACTGTGAAATACACTTTCTCTATGCAGATATGTATCTTTTACAACTCTATGTTACTCACTGAATTAATTAAACTTTAATTCCCAGAAATTACAGTAAAAAAGTAATATATCAATCAGAATGTCTGCCCCATATTATGGACTGCCATACTGCACTGTGTATCCAATATATATTCAGATATAATAATCATATTTATTAGAATAATTGTAGTTTATGTTCTGTTAGTTTTACATATGCATGACATAACCCCCTGCTATCCAACTCATGCGTTCTCCCTCAGTCATGTATATCTACCCTCAATACACTATCACAACCAATACAAACAGCAACTCAAACCTCACACTATCCTAATAATGACAATAACACAGATGAACCAATCTCCCAGACCTGTAACTTTTAATGTTATTATTGATATGAAAGATCAGCAACAATATAACACGATATCACAGACCTAATTGAATAAGACCTTGACCTTTATCCTCAAGATTCAACACGTCAACTAAATACATAAAACTGTCCCATATTTCTGGAACATTCTCATTTATAACTAAAAAATTAACTTAAATATATATATATATATGGACGGCCGATTGCTTTATAAACAAAGTCTGTAAACCAAAAAATGTATGGAAATATGCACTGAACAAACACATCTCTTCTCTCCAGTAATAAACCTCACCACAAAACTTTACTAATAATCTAACAGAACCCCCACATTACCATTCCAAACAAATACACCCATTACTCTAAACTATCCTACACACTACAACTTTACCCTTATCAAAGTCAGCTTCCCTTGTGTGATAATCCTGTGCCATAACAACATAATCTTCTAGATAACTCGACAAAAAATATGTATTCACCGTTAATACAGACGACTACGGTATTAATAGACTAATTATTAATCGTAAATAAATCAATAATTTAAACTTATGTTAAAGAGAATTCAATAAACCTCCGTACATTTATCGAAATAATATTATAATACTTATTTTTATATCATAACATTGTTTATTATAAATTATTATATTTATAAATTTTAATTAAACAAGATATTAAATGTCGTAGTTATTAAAATATATATTATTTTTGTGTTTTTATGAAATTTAAAACCAACATTGGACCCGTTTATATCATGTGTTCACTGACAGAAACATACATATTAATAAAATTAGTGAATCTCCTATCATGTGTCAATATAATATATTATCTATCCACTCTGAGGGGAAAACTCTATGAGGCCTGATATATCCTGCTCTCTAGGGGTCAACTTTTAGTCCAATCTAAAAGTACCCCTTCTATATTATATTAATACTACACAATACATATATTCATTATAATAAATTTAATCATGTATCAACTATAAATATATATATAAGTTAATATTAAATGGTAACATATATTTTAAAGTAATTTATTTATAGAAATAAAATGTATACGTTATCTATATTATTAATATTAAAGGAAATAAACTTAAACTTAATATACTTTATCTCGTAATATTTGTAATTTCTAATTACTACCTAATACCTACTAATTACTCAATGTATAATATTTAAACATCTATTTAAAATGAGCCGTTAATTAGTCGTAAGAAAATAACTACTTTTACTCAGAAGCATTAGTGTCAGTGTTGCTAGATTCACACAGCGATGTTGACATACATTACATAACACCTTTGTCACGAATCCTATTGTTACGATTCAATTTCTCGAAGCATATATAGATGAAGGAGACATAGATATCACAATATTCCATTAAGATATTAACTAGATACATTATATAATTTAGAATAGTTCGACTGCATTCCAAATCATCGCTTTTACACGCAGATTATAGTATAGTGAAGCCAATTCGTGTAATAACGCTATATATTCACTAATTAATATATTATTATATATCTAGACTCTAGAATAATGAATGTATGAAGAACTGAATATATTATCTGAGCATCGAGGCAACTTTATTATGGAATATCTGCAATAATCTCCAATATCTGTAGTTTAATCAATGAAATAATAATTTTCGAAATGCATAATAGTTATTTAAGTTTAATTAATAGTTTATTCAAGAATGGTTATTACTGGAGTATTATTTTAATAAATTAATTTTTTTTCATACTATTGGTTGATACAATCGATTTACATTATATTTTCATAAATATATAGTTATATACTTGATAAATATACTTTAGTTTAATCTTGATGTTTCATAATCCAAGTTAGTATGCTAATAGGCAAAATTAGTACCTGTAGGAATAAAGATGCATTACATATTTAATAATGGTTATGTATATATATAAACTTTCAATACAATTCATATATTATACACTATATGATAATTACTTTTAAATGGATAATTATATGTTAATTATAGGTTATTATTATTATGGACTTGTTATTATATATATATATATAAATTTATATATTCTTAAGAAACCTATTTCTATCCTGGTAGACATTTTCTTCCTGTAATGATGTATTGTTTATTTATGTTTCAATATATTTATGTGTACTATTTATATATATAATATATATATATATCAAAATATTTAATTATAATTATAGATACTATTCTAAATAATACATATAATAATGTATACATACACTATTTATTACAGGTATACAAATAAACATGATACATTAATGATAAAATATATTAATGATATATTCTTACTCAAGGGCATGCGATACATCAATGTTTTTTTTACGCGTAAAAGATAGTATTTCAAATTTTATTAATAAATTATAAAACAAAAGTAGAAAATGATTTATGAATTTTTAATTGTGGTGTATGCCCTTAAAGCGGAGGGTATACTATGGGGGTAACGGTTACACATAAAGCACTAACCAGATGCATTTGGGATGGTGCGTTATTTACGCGTTGTTCTTCCTCCTGTTGAGCTATGGCGTAATGATCGACGCCCTGAAAGTAGTCACCTCCCATATATGCCACATTATAGGGGGCACCACCACTCGGCTCCTGTTGCTGAGGCTGCTGCATTACTTGCGCGTACTGATCGTTGTTTATCTGTTGTTGTTGTAGTTGTAGTTGTTGTTCCGCTACCTGTTCGGGTGAGAGTTCCATACGAATGGATTGTACGTATTGTTGATTGTTCACCAAGTTTTGCTGATGTTGCTGCTGTTGTTGAGCGAAGTGCAATTGTTGCTGTTGTTGCTGTTGATTGAATGGCATGCATATCGGTTGACCGTACTGGTCAGTTCTGACACGTTCTAATAAAGGTTGACCGTAAGGATCCATGATAGGGTAGCCTTCATTATCGAGCACCGGGTGCCAGACCTTGTCAACTATCGGGTAGTGGGGTCTAGCTACGTCGACCCCCTCACCCGCGAACATCTGCTGTTGTTGCTGCTGCTGCTGCTGCTGCATTTGATGCTGTTGCAGTTGCTGCTGCTGCAGTTGTTGAAGCTCCTGCTCTTGTTGCTGTTCTTGCTGCTGCTGCTGTTGTTGCTGCTGCTGCAGTTGTTGCTGCAGCTGCTGTCGTTGCGCCTGCGCGAGGTACTGGTTAATAGGTTGTCCGTTAGTCGGGTGCGGGTGGTACTCTGTAGGAGGTTGCTCTCCGAACCGATGATTTGGCTTCTCCGGTAACGGCGTCCAGTGTTGACTAATGAAAGATGACGACGGCGATATCAGATCTGTTACCGCGATCTGATTGGACGCCTCGGTCTGATGGTTGCGCTGCGCCTTCCGTTGTTGGGCGGCGTATCGTCTCTCGGCGTTATTCCTGTTGAATTCCGCTACTTCGGTTCCGATCGGTCGCAGAACTCGTACCGCGTTGTTCTCTTCGGCCTCCCGCTCCGTCGCCTGCTGTTCCGCCCTCTCAGCGTCGATATCCACGCGATAATCCGTTTGCCGGCCGAACTGCGATTCCTCGAATCCTTCGGCGCCGTACGTGTAATGCGAACAGTGAAGGGTCGGTCCCACCTCCAGATCGTCGGTGAACGGAACCGGCAGGAAGTGCTGCTGCTCGTCCGCTTTCTCAGCCTCCTCCGAGTAACTGTCTTCGTCGGCTTCGTCGCCCCCGCCTCGACGGACAGCCACGACCACCATGAGCGGCGCGTGAACCGCCCGTTCTACGTCGGTGCCGATCGCGATGTCGCGTATGATCGCCAGCGCGGACTGCGTGTCGACGGGCAACGAATCGTAGTTGAGTACCTCGCCGGTATCGCCGTCCCCGACGTGCCCGTTATCCCTCTTCTTTTTACGCCTCCTCCGCTTCCGCTTCGTAGTCGTCCTGTCGTCGGTCCAGGCCGCGACGCGATCGGTCTGTTTACGGTCGACGATCTCCGTGGTCTGCGGGGTCTCGAGTAGGAAAGGTTTCCCGACGGCATCGCACGGTTGCAGGTAGTACAGACGCGGTTTAGCGGGTGCGGGCGAAGGTTCCCGTGGCTGTTGTTCGGGTGGCGGCGACGGAGGCGGCATGATAGCCACTACGCTGGGCGCAACGCTCTCGTTCGTGTAGTGCGCGTAGATCACGCCGTAGCGCAGCATCAGTCGGAAGCTGAACATCTGGTCGCGGTTCAACCGGAACTCCGTCTCGACGACGCGTTCCAGTTCGTCGATGCACTCGGCGACCTCGGGTTCGACGATAGCATGCGCCGGGGTCAGCGACTCCCTCTCCTTCTCCAAAGACTCTTCGACGGTCGTACAGCGTCCGAAGTGAGGGGCCGGGGCGTTCGCGATCGCCATTAACTTGAACTGTACGTTGTCGTATCTACCGACGTGGACTTCCTGGTTGGGTTGCTGTTGTTGTTGCTGTTCCGCTACTTCGTGGGTGTTCTGCTGAACCGATTCCTCTACTCTTATACTTCCCTGTCCTGCTAACTGTTCCTGTACTCTTACACCTCTCTGTCCTGGTACACCTCCCTGTACTGGTACACCTCTCTGTACTGGTACACCTCCCTGTACTGGTACACCTCCCTGTCCTGGTACACCTCCCTGTACTGGTACACCTCCCTGTACTCTTACACCTCCCTGTACTGGTACACCTCCCTGTACTCTTACACCTTCCTGTACTGGTACACCTCCCTGTACTCTTACACCTCTCTGTCCTGCTATATGTTCCTGTACTGGTACACCTACCTGTCCTGGTACACCTCCCTGTACTCTTACACCTCTCTGTCCTGCTATCTGTTCCTGTACTGGTACACCTCCCTGTACTCTTACACCTCCCTGTACTGGTACACCTTCCTGTACTGGTACACCTTCCTGTACTGGTACACCTCCCTGTACTCTTACACCTCTCTGTCCTGCTATCTGTTCCTGTACTGGTACACCTCCCTGTACTCTTACACCTCCCTGTACTGGTACACCTCCCTGTACTGGTACACCTTCCTGTACTCTTACACCTCTCTGTCCTGCTATCTGTTCCTGTACTGGTACACCTCCCTGTACTCTTACACCTCCCTGTACTGGTACACCTCCCTGTACTGGTACACCTTCCTGTACTCTTACACCTCTCTGTCCTGCTATCTGTTCCTGTACTGGTACACCTCCCTGTACTGGTACACCTCCCTGTACTCTTACACCTCCCTGTACTGGTACACCTCCCTGTACTCTTACACCTCTCTGTCCTGCTATCTGTTCCTGTACTGGTACACCTCCCTGTACTCTTACACCTCCCTGTACTGGTACACCTCCCTGTACTGGTACACCTTCCTGTACTCTTACACCTCTCTGTCCTGCTATCTGTTCCTGTACTGGTACACCTCCCTGTACTGGTACACCTCCCTGTACTGGTACACCTCCCTGTACTCTTACACCTCCCTGTACTGGTACACCTCTCTGTACTGGTACACCTCCCTGTACTGGTACACCTCTCTGTCCTGCTATCTGTTCCTGTACTCTTACACCTTCCTGTACTGGTACACCTCCCTGTACTCTTACACCTCTCTGTCCTGCTATCTGTTCCTGTACTGGTACACCTCCCTGTACTCTTACACCTCCCTGTACTGGTACACCTTCCTGTACTCTTACACCTCTCTGTCCTGCTATCTGTTCCTGTACTGGTACACCTCCCTGTACTGGTACACCTCCCTGTACTGGTACACCTCTCTGTACTGGTACACCTCCCTGTACTGGTACACCTCCCTGTACTCTTACACCTTCCTGTACTGGTACACCTCCCTGTACTCTTACACCTCTCTGTCCTGCTATCTGTTCCTGTACTGGTACACCTCCCTGTACTCTTACACCTCCCTGTACTGGTACACCTCCCTGTACTGGTACACCTTCCTGTACTCTTACACCTCTCTGTCCTGCTATCTGTTCCTGTACTGGTACACCTCCCTGTACTCTTACACCTCCCTGTACTGGTACACCTCCCTGTACTGGTACACCTTCCTGTACTCTTACACCTCTCTGTCCTGCTATCTGTTCCTGTACTGGTACACCTCCCTGTACTGGTACACCTCCCTGTACTCTTACACCTCCCTGTACTGGTACACCTTCCTGTACTCTTACACCTCTCTGTCCTGCTATCTGTTCCTGTACTGGTACACCTCCCTGTACTGGTACACCTCCCTGTACTCTTACACCTCCCTGTACTGGTACACCTCCCTGTACTCTTACACCTCCCTGTACTGGTACACCTCCCTGTACTCTTACACCTCTCTGTACTGGTACACCTCCCTGTACTCTTACACCTCCCTGTACTGGTACACCTCCCTGTACTGGTATACCTCCCTGTACTGGTACACCTCCCTGTCCTGGTACACCTCCCTGTACTCTTACACCTCTCTGTCCTGCTATCTGTTCCTGTACTGGTACACCTCCCTGTACCGTTTCACCTCTCCATACCGGCGCGTATCCCTGTCCGTGTGCCGACTGAGCGGGATCGGAGTACATTTTACGGATGAAGTAGTTCATGGATCGCTGCTGTTGTCGCGTCGGTTGCTGTAGATAGTGCTGATGGGCGATCTGGCTACGTTTACGTTGAGCTGCGAGCGCTCGCTGTATCTGGATGTGATCTTGCTTGTAGTTAGGTTGCTCGGAGGCGTACTGTTGATCTTCGGCCTGCGGTGATGATGTTTACTATGATGTTTACCACTAATAGATGATGATGTAATGTTTAATATTCTAAATAATTCTAAATGTTATTTAGATTATTATTTTATTCTAAACTTATTTTAAGACATATTTTATAGATACGGACTGGGTTTGAACCCGCATTAAGGGTGCAAGCGCGAGTTAAAATATGCATAATATTTTTATTTTTTTTTATTATGTATTATCCATGTTCAGTATCTTATTTATCACATTGTAAATTATAGTGGAGTATTTCTATAATATAAAGTATTTTACGAGATCAATCGAATTAAAAATCATATGAAATTGATAAGACTATATATCTAAAAAAAACTTTGAATGTAATTTTCTCCAGTTTTTAATTTGCACTTAGCAAGCATACGTAAAAGCCTACTAATTCTTTGATTATTAATATTATTATCTGACATTTTTACTATATATAAATAACATGTAATACTATATTAATATTGACAGGATATTGTATTATAATTTATATTTTTTAAATAAATTATAATAAACTTCAAATTTGTAATAACAAAATATATAATATATATCAACTATTTTAAACTATTTTTTTACATAATTTTAAATAAATTATATTTATAATAAGTCAATATTTTTATGCAGTAGAATAATATCTATTAAATAAAAGAAAAATTACTTCATTATCTTTATTAGTTTAGTATCCTTAGCATTTTAGCCAGAGCTATAATTAACATGGTAAGCCCGAACCCGCGCTTGCACCCTTAAGAAGAAGTGTGTATGTCATTTTTATTATCTACAAAGATTAATTTATTTGCAATCATAATGATATATATAATTCTTTTATATTCCAAAAATTTCAAATTTGGTCAGCATGAGATCTTCCGTCGCCCCTAGAAATTTAACATGGGGGAGATGTCAATTCTATAATGGAAAACATATAAAATACATATGTAACTCAACATTTTTTATACTAATAATATTTACACTACAAATTCTATAAATAAATTCAATTCTTATTAAATACATATTATATTTAAATATACATTATCAAAATTTAAATTTTTTAAATTTCTTGTATTTTGATAAATATTCTGGAATAATTTTTGGATCTAAGTTTTTATTTTTTTAATAAATTTAATGGTTAGTTTTTTTATATTATTATAAAAATCTATGTAAAGTAAAGTAAATTATACATATATTGAAAACATAATATACAAATTAAGTACTAATAATAATACATTATTAAAATAAGACGGAAAGGTTAATTTTTCTAAAAAATGGAGTAGGATATTCCTAAAAAAATGTGGCAGTGCCAAAAATTATATGTTACTACTATGTCTGCATTTTTTTACTTTTTTCAATAGGATACATTCTGTCAATTGATTATTGACTCATTTTTGACACTGATTTCAAATGTGAAAACTGTTTTTCTCATTCATGTCTAGTTTTTTTTTTATTCGACTTTCAAAAATTTCCAAAAAAGTGAGATTTCTAGAAAAAATATTATTTTTATAATTTTGAAAACTAAAAATATTAGTATAATATTTTATAAAATCATATAAATATCCCTAGATATCTTTTATATATATATATTCTAGTATACAGTATACCTTTAAAACATTATAAAATATGTTCACAAATAGTATAAATAAATTATTGTAAAACTACTTCCCCAAAAATATTGGATTATTTTTTTTTAAATTCATAGGTCGATATTTTACAAAAAAAAGTATAGGATACATATGTAATATATTTTTTTGGATTGATTTTTAACACTCATTTCAGATATGTTTTTAGTTTTTTCATATCAGTTTTAGTTATTTTTTTTTTTCAATTTAAAATATTTTTTTTAGTATTTTTTTCTCAAGTATTTAAATTTTTTAAATCAAGTACATTAAATGCTATTTGATGTATTTAAAATTAAAAAATTAATAACTAGATTATATTATTAATTATTATTATTGGTTTTTGATAGAAATTTTGATATAACAATGACACCTGATCAAAGAGATGCCTGGAATGTAATTAAATATATAGTTGAAAATTGCATTGGAAATCGAAGAAGTCGTGATTTTGAAGTTAGGGTAAAATATCTCATAAGCTCATACCATAAAATTGGTGCTCGAATGTCTATTAAAATGTATTTTCTAAATGCGCATTTTCCTAACAATTGTGGATATTACAGTGAGGAGCAAGGAGAACGCTTCCATCAGGATTTAGCTTCAAGTGAAGAACGATATCATGGATATTATAATTTTAATATGTTAGCAGTGTATTTTTGGTGTTTGAATAGGGATGACGTAGATATTAACCCTAGAAGAAGAAGATTAAAACGTTCTTGATTGATTTGTATTATTTTTTATAGTATTTATTATTAAATAAACCTAATTATTTTTTACCATAAACTTAATTTTTTTATTTTATTCATAAATAAATATATTAATTTATATTTATAAAATAGTAATATAGAATATATAAATAAGTATAATAAATGGTTAATAATATAATCTAGTTATAAATTGAGTAATTTTAAATAGCATGATTTAAAAACTTTAAATAATTGAGAAAAAAATAGAAAAAAAAATATTTTAAATTGAAAAAAAAAAATAACTAAAACTGATATGAAAAAACTAAAAACATATCTGAAATGAGTGTTAAAAATCTATCCAAAAAAATATATTACATATGTATCCTATACTTTTTTTTGTAAAATATCGACCTATGAATTTAAAAAAAAATAATCCAATATTTTTGGGGAAATAGTTTTACAATCATTTATTTATACTATTTGTGAACATATTTTATAATGTTTTAAATTTATACTGCATACTTGAATATATATATAAAACATATTTAGACATATTTACATGATTTTATAAAATATTATACTAATAATTTAGGTTTTAAAAATTATAAAAATAAATTTTTTCTAGAAATCTAACTTTTTGGAAATTGGTGAAAGTCGAATAAAAAAAATCTAGACTTGATTAAGAAAAACAGTTTTCACAATTGAAATCAGTGTCAAAAATGAGTCTTGAATCAATTGACAGAATATTATCCGATTTTTGATGCAGACCAGTGTTATATAATTATGAATACTTCACTCCATCTTAATCCTCATCCGATGCCTTAGCCTGCTGATCTATACACGCAATTTCATATATTTCATAAATATAAATCAGAGAAACAGTTACATTAATATTTATATACGATTAATACGATCTTCCATTATTAGTATTATTATTATTAACAGGAGGTACCGTTAACTTACTATCTTAGCGAATGTACGAATCTCAAATTCGTCGAGATCATCAACATTCCTACATCTACACATAGGGCCTATATCTACACATAGGGATGTCTACACATAGGGATGTATACACGGGTAAACTATGTTCTAACTCGTTGCGATGAAACGTGTATAGTATTGACATGGATACTTATTTAGTATGTAGTCGAGAATCGAAGACGTCCATAGAAGTTATCTAACAAACATTACTATATAAATATATGTATAGCTCTCGTTAAAACCACGGATGCCTTAACATGAGAGCGGCTTCGTAGGGACATTAGAGCCATATATGGTTGTAAGTGAAAAAATTCATCTAAGTTCCTGGATGGGATGAAAGGACTCCACCAAATAAAAAAAAATAAAAAAAATAAAATATATTTAGGTACACATTTAACATATTTAATATAATTAAATCTTAATCATAAAATGTATTAATAACACTACTGGTCCCGACTCGGTAATGCTACGAGATCACGACCACTACGATAATAACAACACTGACAATAACAAAGCAGACAAACACAACACTGACAGTAACAACGCAGAAAATAACAACACAGACAAACACGACAACAACAACAACAACAACCGTTAACTGACCATGGGGCGCTGAGCTAGACCATCGTCCAAGTGGTAGAGGAGAGGATGACCGCGGCCGTCATTGTACATCGCGGCGCAAGGAGCCGGACGCGGGGGCTTCGCTAGCTTTAAACACGGGTTCTGTGCGAAGATCATAGCGTATAGTAGAGCTATAGTAAAGCTATAGTAGAGCTATAGTATAGATATAGAGATACATAGATTATACGTGAAGATGATTGTATAGCTATAGCTATATATATAGATATTTGGACTATTCAAATAATGTAGTTTTTTATACTTTTTTGAAATATTACGAATTGAAGTTATATGTATTATAGATTATTATATAGGTATTATAATGGAGTTATAAATCGCATACACCTACAGCGTTGTGTGCATATATATATATATAATATTATATCTAACTTAGTTCTGCATTATTCCAAATTAATATCATCGATATATGACGCTAGCATTAAGAGTGATTATTTGGTAAACTTTTTTCTAGGAAAGTGTGTTAAGGTTAAGTTTAGATGATATAAAATGATATATACGAAAACAATTATTCAAATTGAACGAATATTGACAAACTATCGACTGTCCAAAATGAGTTAAACATTACATTGAAAAGTATTATAGAAAAATAATTTTGCCACACCTTCATTCTTTAATATTTGTATCCCTAGCTCTAATTCTATTAGATCTAATATATATTTTCTACTAGATATCAAGAAAAAAAAATGTTGGTTCGTTTTTTATACTTTTTTGAAAAAATATCAAATTTTTCTCTATATTTTTATCACTATTATATTAAAGGTATATGATATTATACATAAGTGATTTCAATTTTGCCCAGTTTTCATTATCTCGAGACAATCAAATCCTAAAATTCATTATCTCGAGACAATCAAATCTTAAATTTCATTATCTCGAGACTCTCGAGATAATGAAAGTTTATAATAAATATTATATTATAAACCGTATTTACCGGGTAAAGCCGAAAAATTGACTTTTTGCAATTACAATGATTTTTTGTCATGTAAAATCTTTATCGATACTTTTTTGAAATATTTTTTTTACATTTTTTAATCATTTATTTGAAATATTTTGAACACTTTATTTGATAATTTAAAAAAAATATTTGTTATTAGGATCACTGGAACACACATATTGAATTCTATAATAGACGTCATATTGTAGTTTTTTATTAATTTTCATTAAAACAAAAGTTATGATCAAAAATGTATATATTTTAATATTTATGAAATAATTAAATATTTATTTTCCTATTTTATTGGTACAGTGAGATATTACAATTTACATAGGCTTAATAGATGACAGATGGTCGTCGACCTTGTATTGTTGGCTTTCGTAATATTTAGTTTACTTATGTTATCAGTGGTATTATAGTAATTTATTAGAAAATTATAAATTTCAGAATTATCCATTAATTATGTTTATATACATTTTTAAATATTATTTTTATAAAAATTATTTAAATATATTTAAATATTATTTACACAAATACCCGAAATAAATTTACTAAAACCAGATCTCATTAAATTGTGTTAGAACCCAGAATTGGAACCCGAAACCGAGTTCGGGTTAAATCACTATTATACATATTATATTTTTATAAATTAAATATATTTTTTTTATTATTACCTTTATATTCTTTAGACATACAAATAAATTATAAAACGAATTCGTTTATTTATTTGCTTTTAAAATTTATTTAGAAATTATGTTCATTTCATTGGATTTAAAGAGGAAAAATTAAAAAATTATATTTTTTATATTTTCAATAATCATCACATTTATGCTAAAATTTCATGATAAACAAAATTATTAGTAGGTTAAAAAAGTCACTTTTTAGATATTTTTTAAATTATCATGTTCAATTTTGTATTCACACCATGTCAAATTTTAGGAAATATCGTACTCCCTAGGAGAGTCAAAATAAAAAAAAATTGAATTATTATTATACTGTGTATTAGGTGTTCTGAATTCTCTATATCCAATATACATACTCATATATTCATCTGAATAACCACTCTTAACTAGCGCGGCGCAGGCAATTTATTCCCTTTTTCTGATTTAATTTTTCGTAATTATAAACAAATCAACGCGAGTATGATACGTATATTTATTTAAAATATCGGTCTCTTTATAACTGTCGCCTATTTTTAACTTTTTATCCGTTCCTTAAGAAGGGTTATAAACATAAAAGCCGGCCCGTTTGATTATCAACGCCAGTTAAACCCCGCCTCCGACTGTACCCCTAGCTATACAGCGTTAAAGTGCCGTTATATGTGTACTCTAACGATGAAGTCCCTGTTGTGGTGAGCACCGTAGAAGTTAGTGAAGTCCCACTGCGAGTACACGCTGAAGTAGTGAATCTGGAAGCATTCGTAGTTCTGCGAGAGAGAGAGAGGGAGAGCGACGGTGCGATTAGTGTTTGATTGCGTAACGTGTGTATTGCGTAACTAGTATATCGTAAGATGACATCAGTTTATGTCAATGCTGCTACTGCAACTGTTACAGATACTTCTACTTCTACTTCTACTTCTACTACTACTACTACTACTACTACTACTACTACTACTACTACAACTACTACTACTACTACTACTACTACTACTACTACTACTACTACAACTACTACTACTACTACTACTACTACTACTACTACTACTACTACTACTACTACTACTACTACTACTACTACTACTACTACTACTACTACTACTACTACTACTACTACTACTACTACTACTACTACTACTACTACTACTACTACTACTACTACTACTACTACTACTACTACTACTACTACTACTACTACTACTACTACTACTACTACTACTACTACTACTACTACTATTGCTTCTGTAAAAATTGATTAAAATTTTAGAAATTTAATAATTCTTGTGAATTCACAATAATAAATATATATATATTTATATGTGTATATAAATATTTTATAAATATCACAACTAATTAAATTATAAGTTATACAATTACAAAATGTAACCATATACATTAATATGTAATTAGCATAGCGAATAATAATAGTTATTATTAAGTATGTATGGGGTTATGCTACACAATGCTAACGATTTTTTCATGCATGATGTTGTACCCTTGTTCCTGTTAGTATAGAAAGAGGCTTTAATATTGCGTTGATAAGCTAGATTATATTAGAATACCTAGTACTTGAGATTACTAATTATCAGGGGTATCTGAGGAACATTCTAAGGGGGTCTAAATTCAAAATTAAATGTATTTACGCAATGATACATTGAAAGATATAAAATATTATATATATATATATTCAGATTTTCATTATTATTGTTATCAGATTTAGGTTTCCACCCGGGTTTTTGTAGAAGCTAAAGTTTATTGAGATAATTATCCTTAATTTTAAATATATATATATATATATATATATATATGTATATAATATGCAATAATAATAATAAGCAGCACTTGTCACTATACCCCCTTAGATCACCCTGAAAGTAATCAGTCTATAATTAATAAATAATTAATAGTAAATTAAATAATAATACTATTTTAATAGTAATAGTGATCAGTCAATAATGAATAGTAAATGAAATAATAATGAATTCATGGCTGGGAGTAAACTAACCATATCGGATCTTATGCAAATTCTATCATTCTTTAGGGGCTAAAAGTAAAATATAGCATTAATAAAGTCACCATGCTAATAGTACAGATAGTGTATAGGTAGAGTGAAGGAGGGTGTCTGTTAATGCATATTTTGTGAAACTCTTAAACTTGAATGACTTTATCATATTGCGTTATGGTTTAAAAGTATATATTCGAATTAGATACAAATCAATTCAAAAACTAATTTTTTAATTTCTGATTTCACTAAGATTATATTAAAATAGTAATATAATGTAATACACATTACATTATTTAAATATTGATATAAATAATATTTGAAATCATCATTCAATTCAATAAATAAATTAAATTACTAAATAAATTCAGATTTTTAATAAAATATTTATATGAAGCGAAAATTAAAAAAAAAATTAACGCATTTTTATTTTACAAATAAATATCTCTGCTCTTCATTGAAATCATTGAAATTAAATTAAATATGCCACTGAAATGAGTCTATTTCTGAGGACATAAAACTATCATTGCTGAGATCTAGAGACAGTAGATGTTCGATCCTTGGCTATTTAAATAATAGGAGAAATAGTCTAAATAAGAGGTTTAAATAACTTATTTCTATATTGTACCTTATAAGGGACATTATATCTCCCGTCTTCACCTTTAACCTGTAAAAATGTGAGTATAGGGATATGAGGAGAGAGCATATATATATATATATATATATATATATATATTTATCTATATATAGTATATGTATACATGTAAATAAGGAGAGAGGGGACTTTCCCGAAATCAAAATGGCGTATACAGAGTTAATAATAAAGTATTTTATACGTATTATAGACTGGCGTTTGGTGTACCGATATTCATTGCAGTGAAATATTTTACATACACGTATTACTATGTACTCGCTTTATATATATACAATGTACAGGAAGAAGGTTGATAAATTTAGAAAAGAAAACAAAATTATTTTAGTTTTAATTAAAAAACTTTAAAAAACTAAAATAAAATATAAACTTATATAATTACATATTATATATATATATACACAATGATATAAGATTATGATAACACAATTTACGAATTATTTAAAAAAAAAGTAGGCCTAGTTGTTCTTTGAGGAAATTTATATTTTGTAAATTTGTACATGATATTATTACATTCTAAGAATTATAGTCTATTATTTAACCAATTACTAAATAATAAGGATATCAACATTATATATATAATAGCGGTACCCGACCAGGTGTTGCTCAGTTTTTAATTATTTTCCTATTATCTATTATTTATTAATTATAGATATTCCTTATTCTGCATTGCTATATATACAATAAAATAAATGTTAGCTAAAATACAAAAAAAATATAGAAATATATTTGTTTAATATTTAACAAATTAGTGGAAATATATTTCAAAAAATATATTAAAAAATACAACAAATATTTACAATATTACTAAATATGTTTTAAAAAAATGTCTAAAACCCAAACTTAAACCCAAACCGTACCTGACCCGTTGCTCGGTTTTTGATTATTTGCCTATCTATTATTTATTAATTATGGCTATTCCTGATTCTGCATTGCTAATCTTTAATTTATTTCTAGTATTCTAGTAATATTTACTAATTCTAACTGTATTTGATATAGACCCAGAGTTGTTGGTTTTTAAAATTTACTCGTAAAGTATTTGGTAAAAATATAAAAAAGCAATCTAAAATATTACAAAATATATTTTAAAAAAGTGTCTACAAATATTTTGTTAAATATAAAAATATTTCAAAAACATATTAGTACCCGACCCGGTGTTGTTAGGTTTTTGATTGTTTGCCTATCATTTTATTTATTAATTATAGCTATTCCTGTTTCTGAATTGCTAGTATATACAATAAAATAAATTGTAGTTAATATACAAACAAATGTAGACAAATATTAGTTCTAAATATTTCAAATATTATTGGAAATATATTTCAAAAATATTCAAAAATATTCCAAAATATTACAAAATATATTTTTTTTAAATATTCTAAAATTATTAAAAAAAATATCATATTTATATAAATATTATATCTTAAAATAATAAAAGAAAGATAATTTAAATATTTATTTATTTATTTATATTCGTTCTATGTTTAAAAAACGGCTGGACGGATTAACAAAATTTAAATTGCTACTAATTCTCTAGGACAATAGTATTGTCATTGTTCGGATGAATTTTTTTATTTCCACCTCTACACCGATCATAATTACGTAAAACTGTCATTTTAGAGCTATTTTCTCTATCGGTAAATATTTTGATTATAGAAGAAAATCTTTCACACATGAAATGTATGCGAATGTGAGGTTTTTCATAAAAATGTAGTTATATTCACTTTACCATAATTAATGCATTCGTAAATGGCAATAAACGGTGATAACGTTTACGTTTTCGATATATTTAACGAAGACATTTTAAATTTTTCAATAAACACTTCATTAAATTTAAGTGCTTTGTTATAAATAAATAAATTGTTTTCTATAATTAAATCTTTTTAACGATCCCACGGGTACAATACGTATTATACCCGGGCAACGCCGGTCCGTAGCCAGCTAGTTATATCTTAATATAATAATAATTCAACAATTAGTTGAAAAATATAAAAAATATTTTAAATAATATTTTAAAAAATACAAAAAATATAAAAAATATTACAATATATTTTAAAAATATGTCGAAAAAATATTACAAAAATATTTCAAAAAAATGTACACAATATTTAAAAAAAATTTTTACAAATATTTCAAAAAAATGTTTTAAAATATTTCAATATGTTTAAAATTATTTTTTTTTAAATTTCAAAAGTCAAAGTCGCTATATGTGAACGCAGCTTAAAAGGTAAAAGGTAAAATCATATGTAACATGTATGAAACATCAATATTTTTTTAGAACAAAAATTATTTCTCATTTTAAATAAATCATCATGTATATATATACTTTATTTGTATACAAATTATGAATAAGATATATTATTGATACAATTTTAAATATAAATATTATACATTTATCATTCTACTATTATATAGAAATAATGTATACATCATTTACATTCAAAAGAGGGCACTGAAATTACACCACAAGAAAGAAATATAAAGATTTACTATAGTAATATAGTATAGTATTATATGTATATATTATGAACATTAAATACTTGTGTATTAAAATTACATACATATAGATTATCAGCTTAATTATTTATATATTTTTCTTGTCGCGTAATTTCAGAGCCATATTCTATATCGGTAGTTTTATCGGAATTAAAAATATTTCAAATTTAAAATAGAATTGATAATAAAATAATAAATCATTATAATATTCCGTGTTTAAAGGTAAATTTTGCATACGCAATAAATACGAAACCGTTTATATAGTAATTTAGATTATTAGACATTTAAAATAGTTTGAAATTATGTTTACATCTTCAATTGTAATCAAGTTTACTCAATTCATTTCGACGATACCGATATTCCCTATTCGAGTAAGTTACATCTATATATAGTAATCGAAATAGATAGAAAGTAGTGAATATTTGCTTGGCGAATATTTGCTTGGCGAATATCTGCTAAAGGAATGCTAAAGATACGAGCGTCAACGAAACACATCGATAAAAGAAGAACACACACTTGCATACATAGATAAGAAAACAACTCACCATGCCGTGGTTAATATTCGCTTGTTCGTATCGGAATGACTCGCTGTTTAATACGATGAATTCATATTACGGTGAAGCTTGTTAATTATAATAATATGATTAATGCGAATAGTTCTATAGAAATATTCTACGTATAATATGTATCGTGAAAGGAAATCTTATAAAATATAATAGCTATTATAGAATGTATATAAACGCTATGCTATGATATGTTACATATATATATATATATATTTTTATTGTTATTGTTATTTTTATGTGATGGATTCCTTAATTCACATCCAGGAACTTAAATGAAGTTTTTACTTATAACCATATGGCTCTAATGTCCCTTCGAAGCATCTCGAATCAGCTCTTTTATATATATATATATATAATATATATATATTATATAAATTATATATATTATGATATATATTATATATGATATGATATATGTGGTACTAACTTCAGCTTATGAACGTGGATGTACCTTTTGCGTACTACCAACTCCATGATCATAGAGAGTAGACGATGAACCCGGAAAGCTTTCTGTGACATTATGCCTACGAGTGGTTACGATATTTAATGTACGAGACCACACGCGTGCACACATACGCGCTCATTCGTACATACTAGGGTTTTTAGTTTTTTTTTGGTTTTTTTATTTAATACATAATTTGAATTAATAAATCGTTATATATAATTTTATTTGTAATAAATACTTCTATAGATATATGATTATTATTAGATATTTCGAAACCAAGGTTTTGATTTTTGTTGTTTTTGTTTTGGAATTTTAGGTTTTTTGTTTATTTGATTTTTTTGGATATTTTTTTAAATATAAAAACAAATACCCTGCCTTATATAATTTAAAATTATACTAACAACTAATTTATATATAATTTATAATATATACTATATTTTAATTTGTCATGTTAGTTTATGACATCAAATGTATGTACACTAATTTTGTTTATTTTAATAAAATAAAAATAATATTATATGAGTTTATACATGGTATACTTTATATAATATAGTCTATAATATTATTATTAATAAATAGACTATATTATAATTTATTAATAATATTGAAATTAATATTAAATAATAATTTTATTTTTTTGAAGTAAATTCTTATTAATATTATTATATTTTTTGAAATTATACAATGTATAATTTATATACTATATACTATTATTATTAATATTTATACTAATTTTAAATGATATAATTTTGAAATTAATATATTTATCAATAATTTTATATACATTAATCAATAAAACCAAATAAAAATCAAAAAAACCGAACAACCCTGACACATACACATGGTTACACACACGCTCTTACCTAATTAACTAGGTTGTCCAAATTATGCCTAAGGTGGCTATAATAAAGCATACCGTAGTGGTCAAATATGTTGAAAATAGTCAAAATAAATAAATATTAATACGGAATATTAATTAATGTTGTGTTATTTAGTATACGTCGAAAAATTAACGATTAGATACATTTAAAAATAGCATAAAAAAAATCGTTTACGACGCGAGTAATTCAAAAATAAATCATAAAACGAATAACAGGGGACGGCGGACGAATGGGCGCGGTCTTACTTTTATAGATTCCGAATTTACAATCATCCATAAGAGCTTGGTCACAGATCTGCATTACGTTGCTGAAGCTGCAGAGGCTGACGAGGGAAACGTATCTATTTCCGCGTAGAGGTAGAATCATGGTATCTCTATCTGCGAGGAGGAGGAGGAGGAGGCGGAGGAGGAGTTAATTAGGCGGCGAGGTCACGCGCTCTACTAATGGTGGGTCGTCGCGGATACTTATTAGATATTGAACGAATGAATTCGTTACCGACTATATCGGCTATAATAATCGGAGGAATACCCAGAAGCTATGCTTAGCTTATACTAAGGATAACGTACGAAGTTATTGCGGACTACTATTCGCCGGAAGGGTGGCCCGTTCACCTCTCTAGAGCGACTGTGCCCGTCGCTACGACTACGACCACGACTAACTTTCAATTTTAGCGAACACGGTGTCATTGTAGTCGCTGCGGTATTTCACTTGGTTGAGCATCTGACTGGCGAGCTCCACCAGAGAATGTTTGCGCGAGTCGAACTGTGGCGTTAGGTTTCGAATTTACTATTATTACTAGTATCGCTATAAGAACTCAGGTACTATTACTACTACTGTTACTGCTGTAACTTATACTACTACTACTACTACTACAACCACCATGGGCGTATCCAGGAATTTATCATGGGGGGTCCAAATTCAAAAACAAATGTATTTACATCAGGGTTCGAATGATTTAAATCAATTTGATTTAAATCAGCCTTTAAAAATCATATTTTGTTAATCTAAATCAATATTTCTCAAAGTATATTATATGATTAATAGATCCTGATTTTTATAATATAATAATTATATTCATGATGGCCTCATATATCCCTATATGAGTCTATGTTATATCATTAATATTTAATTAAATTAGAATTATATATATATATATATACAGTAAAACCTCTCTATAAGCAGGGTTGGCAAAAACCCAAAAAATCTAAGAAATATGTGTGAGGTTTTTGGGTTATTGGGTTTTTGGTGGGTTTTTCTATGGTTTTTTGGGGTTTTCAGGGGTTTTTCTTTATCTTAAATTTAAAAATAAAAAATCAATGGGAAAAATATATATATTATAATAATAATATAATTTTAATTATATAAATTATATAATATAATAGTGTTGTTATATATGAATATAATACTATAAAGGTTAATGAAATTATAAATTGTAAAATTGCAAGTATTTTAATAAATGATTTATAGTATTATATATAAATATAAATAATTAATATATATTTGAAATATAAGTGTATATAATAATAATATTTATTTATTGAATCACATATACTAATAGCAGATATAAATAGACTCCTCAATATAAATATATATATATATATATATATATATATATATATATATATATATATTTATCATTATTAACTTACTTGTAAATTAATTGAAATGTGATAATTAAAACATAATAATTAATTATATACAAATAAAACCCAGCAATAATAATGAAAAGAAAAATGAAAAACCCCCAAAAAACCCAAAAACCTAAAAACCCCTACCTATGCCAACCCTGTCTATAAGAAACCTCTTTATAAGAAAATTGTTCACACATTTGGTTGGAATTCAACCTTTTCCACATTAAAAAACCTCTTTATATGAAAATCTTATAAGAAAAATATAAGAAAAACATCTTTATAAGAAACTTATTGTATACAAAATATAAAAAATAATTATATATAAATAGAAGTATTGTATATTGATAACAATTATAGAAATTAATTATTATATAAGATATTTTTTTTTCTTAAAGGGGTTTCACACTAACTAGAACGCAATTATTAACTAAAATTATTAGAGGTTAAAGTTTAACTTTAATATTTAAATCCAATATTTAAAATAAAATAAATGCTTATCTGTAAAAGGGGTTCACACCAACTCAAACGCAATTATTAACTTTAAAAAAGTAGGTGTAAAACCTCTTTTAAAAATATAGTTAAACTTTAACCTCTAATAATTCGAGTTAATAATTTCGTTCGAGTTGGTGTGAAACCCCTTTTATAAATATTTTACATAAATAGCTCAAAATGAATTAAAATTAATTAATAATTGTTATTGTATATCCATAAATTTATTAAAATTTATTTAAATATATTAATAAATGTTATTTTTATCCTTGCATTTATTAAAAATAATTAATAAATGTTATTGTATATCCATAAATTTATTAAAATTAATTAATAAATGTCATTATATCCTTAATTATTGATGATACAATGTATTATATTGTCAAATATTATAATAGATTATTATAATATTCATTATATTATATTCATCAATGATAATTCATAATTTATAATTGCTAATGTAAATCTAATAAAATGTCATTAATGTTATAATTATGTCTACAAATCTAGCAGTAAAATTATATTAAAATCTAATATAATTAAAGAAGTTTAGAAGGTTTACTAAACAATCAAGAATTATATAAATATACTATATATATTTATAACCTATAGGTTATATAATGCATTTTAAATTATAAATTAATTCTTAAAATCATTGGAAAAGTAAAAACCTTTTTATAAGAAAACCTCTCTATAAGAAAAAAGTACTGATAAAAAATAGTTTCTTATAAAGAGGTTTTACCGTATATATATATCATAATTTATGATTCATAAAATCAAAGGAAAAATATATAATATTAAATAAATAAGAATTATATATTTCATAGACATTATTGGAGACAGATATAATTTTATTTTTTTCTATATAAAATCCAAAAAATATTAGTGCATTCAAAATTAAGAAATAGACTAGGAGTTAATAAAGCTGCAAAGCTTGTATTTATGTACAAATAGTTTAATATAAAGTAATTTATTTAAATAAATATCAAAAACTTTTTATTCAATTTCTTGTATTAATAGCATAACTATTTTAATATAATTCTAGATAATAAAGTAGTCATTATAATAAATAAAAACACTAGTAATCAAATAATAATTATTTAATTTTGCATTATGCAACTTGATTATAATATAATGTATACATTAATTTAGATAATTCAAGACATACATAATATCACATTTTTTATTATAATATAATTATATTTATTTATATATCTTTACTTAATTTATAGATAATTAATATTTATATATAATTTTATAAATTTAAATATACATTATTAGTTATTTAAATTTCTAATAGTCTATTTCTAATTTCTAATAGTCTAGAAGTAGACAAATTATTTATTACATTTTTATAATTAATTAAACATCTATTTATTATATTATTTTACAATTTAAATATTATTTACATTAAAATCAAAAAATTCCGATTTTTTTTCGAACCCTAATTTACATAGTATAATACCTAATACATTTGAAGTACATAAGATATTATAGGCATATATAGATATATATATATATATATATATAATAATAATCAGAGTTTGGGCATTAGCCTGGATGAACGAAAAAGCAGAGCTTATCAAGTCGTTCACCCAATGTGATTGTGGGGGGAAAAATTATGTATAAAATTAAAATAATATTAAATAAAATATTAGATTATAATATAAATTTCTATCCAGGATATCAGTAAAAAAATAGTCATAAAAAAATCTACCTAGAATACTTTATATCGATTGCCAATGAAAGTCGATAAAGGTGTATCAACTTGGAGGATTTGGGGTTTCTATATCCAATGCCTTAAGGAACTCACTTTCGCCAAGAGTAAGAGCACTGGCAACAATTGCCCCCACACAACAATTGCATCCTCATCCCCGACACGAACCATTACCGGCAACATAAACAATCAATACAAAGTACTCGTGAATATCTTATATTTAATATTTAATATTTAAAACAAAAAATTGACTTCCTGAATAGAAAATAATACTGAATGTTAAATAAAATTTAGATAAAATTTAATATGTAAGTAATTAAAAATAAGTAATAACAAATATGTACAATTAAAAACTTAATACAAAAATAAAAATAAAAATAAAATAAAATTGCAAAAAACCCCACAATCATTCTCATGTATTTAAAATAAATAATTGAATAATATGTACCTACAAAAATATAAACCAATAAAACACAAATATTAAAATTGTATAACAAATTATAAAAATATATTAAAAAAAAACTATAACTAAAAGCTATAAAAGCTATAAAACTATAAAAATAAAATATATAAAATAAATACTGATAATATAAGGTAGCAAATAAATTAATATATCACATAATACAATAATTAAAAATAGATTATAAAAATATAAAATTAAAATTAATAAGACGATATCATAAATGATTTAAAAATTGTTTTAAAATTATTCAATTTCGTAATATTTCTTATTTTTTGTGGTAATCTGTTCCACAGCATTGGACCAGTATTCGATAAACAAAATGCTTTTCGGTCAGTTCGTACTTTTATTCTATGAAACAGATTTCCATTATAAGATTTAGCTTTATATAATAATTGTAAATTCTTAGGTAAAATATTATTCCTAGCTCGAAACATAAATTTTATACTATTCATTTTTACAATATCGTCAAATTTAAGAGAATTAGAAATAGTATAGAAATTTGTATACATAGAATGAGTATTACAAATACATTTTATTGCTCTTTTTTGTAAAATGAAAATATTTTTTAAACTGGATTTGAAGGTATTCCCCCAAATATTTGAACAATAATTAAGATGTGATAAAAATAAAGCATTATATAATAAAATTAAAGATTTCATATTTAATTTATTTTTAACTTTGTGTAAAATTGCAATTGTTCTAGAAAGTTTACTTGAAACATAATTGAGTTGCAATTTCCAATTCAATTTACAATCTATAATAACACCTAAGAACTTTATTTCACTGACTTGTTTAACTTTAATGTTATTAATATTCAAATCCATATTAATATTAATATTTTTATTTCTTATATTAAATAATAATACATTCGTCTTACTAATATTGAGTGACAATTTATTTACATTCAACCAATCATATAGTTTGTTAATATTAAATTGAATATTGTTTTTTAATTCTAAAATAGACGTATTTGAAAAAATTAAAGTTGTATCATCTGCAAATAAAACTGATTTAAAAGTATCTGATATATTCGGAAGGTCATTAATATATAAAATAAATAATAACGGACCGAGTACAGATCCCTGTGGTACACCACATTTTATATAATTATAATAAGAGTCAGTATTATTATATCTAACAAATTGAATACGATCTGATAAATACGATTTTATTAATTTTAGCGCTATACCTCTGATACCATAAATATAAAGCTTATTGATTAAAATATCATGATCCAGTGTATCAAAGGCTTTGCGTAAATCTATTGAAACAATAGCACAGTTCTCTAAATTTTCTAAATTTGTATTAACTGATTCTAATACATCAGACAATGCATCAGCTGTAGATAAATTCTTTCTGAAACCATATTGATTATCATTTAATATATTAAATTTATTTAAAAAATTTTAAATCCTGCTTTTAATTAGTTTCTCAAATATTTTTGAAATTTGTGGCAGTAAGGATATTGGTCTATAATTCTCAGCTAATGATTTGTCTCCAGATTTAAAAATTGGAATAACTTTAGCTTTTTTTAAAACATTAGGGAAAATACCTTCAGCTAGTGACCTATTGAATACAGGTTTTAATAAAGGACTTATTTCTAAAATAATTTCCTTAATGATAAACATACTAAAATCAGTAACATCTGTACTAGATTTACTTTTAGAATTTCGTACCTCATTCAAAATTTCATAAATTGAAATTTGTGTAAAAAATAATGAATTTTTATTATTACCTTGCATAGTTTTATAAATATCATTATCAAGAGATGGTGCAGATATTTTTTCAGATAAGTTAATACCTATATTACTAAAGAATGTGTTAAATTCATTAGCATTCGGAGAATTAGAATTATTAACTTTTTTACCTAAATTAGGATTAATTAAATTATTAATAATTGACCATGTATACTTAATATTATTTTTATTATTATTTATTTTATTTGAATAATATAATTTTTCAGATAAGCGTAATAATGATGTAAGTATGTTTTTATATTTTTTATAATAATTTATTTTTGTAAATGATTTATTTTTAATCATTTTTTTATACATTTTGTTTTTTTTATTTATACATTTAATCAGACTATGGTATAACCATGGTTTATTATTTTTATTTTTTTCTTTAACTTTTATAATAGGACAATTTAAATTAAATAATTCTACTAAATCATTAATTAACTTATCATATAATAATTCTAAGTCCATATCAGAATAGATATATTTCCAATCAAAAGCATTAATACTACATTTAAATTTATGTATTGTATGACCATTTAGTTTTCTGATATATTTATATGTATTATATTTTGTATTACTTTTATTTGAAATGTCATATATTACAAAAATTGGTAGGTGATCACTGATATCACTAAATACAATTCCATTACTTACTGGTTTATATGTTATATTACAATAAATGTTATCAATTAGTGAATTAATACTATTACCATATCTGGTCGGCTTAGTTACTAGTGGAAAACAACCCATACTGAAAATGGTATCAATGAAATAATCATTATTACTATTTTTATTTAAAATATTAACATTAAAATCACCAACTAAAAATAAATCACCTTTGACTGAAAAATCACTAAAATTATTATAAATAAAATCACTAAAACGTTTAATATCAGAATTAGGAGATTTATATATCCCACTAATTATAGTTTGTTTATTATTTATAAGCATTGATATACTAACTATGTCTACAAAATCTGGCATTGAATAAGTTAAATTATCTAATGTGTTGAAATTTAAATGTTCTTGTATATATATATATATATATACATATAAATCTTCTGAGGGGTAGGACAATGTCCTAAGGACATGTGTATCCCCCATGTCCTCCCCTAGGCCTAGGGTTGGCAGAAGTAGGGGTTTTTGGGTTTTTGGGTTTAAAACTTTTGAAAATTTTATGGATTTTTGGGGTTTTTGGGTTTTTTGGGGGTTTTTCATTTTTGTTTTCATTATTATTTCTGGGTTTTTAGTATATAATTAATTATTATTATCACATTTCAATTAAGTTACAAGTAAGTTAATAATGATATATATATATATATATATATATATATATATGCACTTTTTGATTCTACTCTTTCCTTTATTCCTCATATTACTGCCATCACTAAATTTGCAAATTATCATCTATTTAGAATTAGAAAAATACGAAAATCAATTACTGTATCTCTTACTAAAACTCTAGTTAATTCCCTTGTCCTATCACGTATAGATTACTGTTCGTCTATCCTTATCAATCTTCCCTTATCCTCTCTCTCCCCTAAATCGAGCTATTCGTTCTTCAATCCATACAACATATAACCTACGTATTCGAGATCATTCCTCTACTTCCTCATACCAACACTTACCTCCATAGTTCCCATTTAACAAACGTTTCTCTTATCGCATACTATCTATTGTTCATTCCTCAATATGTTACAAGTAAGTTAATAATGATATATATATATATATATATATATATATATATATATATATATATATATATATATATATATATATATATATATATATATATATATATGCACTTTTTGATTCTACTCTTTCCTTTATTCCTCATATTACTGCCATCACTAAATTTGCAAATTATCATCTATTTAGAATTAGAAAAATACGAAAATCAATTACTGTATCTCTTACTAAAACTCTAGTTAATTCCCTTGTCCTATCACGTATAGATTACTGTTCGTCTATCCTTATCAATCTTCTCTTATCCTCTCTCTCCCCTAAATCGAATTATTCGTTCTTCAATCCATACAACATATAACCTACGTATTCGAGATCATTCCTCTACTTCCTCATACCAACACTTACCTCCATAGTTCCCATTTAACAAACGTTTCTCTTATCGCATACTATCTATTGTTCATTCCTCAATATACTCTTCGAATTGCCCCTCCTATATTTCTGCTTCTCTAGTACAAAGATCTTCCATTCCATCTCTTAGAAACAATGAATCTCATTTTCTATCTACCCCAATTCTTCATCCCTTAAAAATGAATATTCGGGCACTGAGTTATATTGGTCCAAAACTATGGAATTCACTCCCACCCTATATTAGATCCATTAAATAACATAAAACATTCATGAAATATATACAACAATTTATATCAGGTTGCAACCTGTAATACTAATATTTTATGTCATTATTATTTTTTTAATTAATTTACGTACGGTTTATTCTAATTTATTTTATTATTATTAATGGTATTTATTGTTTTACCTAATCTATTATTTGTATTCTATATATACACTTTTGAAAAATCATTTATGATTTATTTAAGTGTTTAAACTTTCAATCAATCAATCAATATATATATTTATACTGAGGAGTCTATTTATATCTGCTATTATTATATGTGATTTAATAAATAAATATTATTATTAAGTATATAAATATAATTATATTTCAAATATATATTAATTATTTATATTTATTTATAATAATATAAATCATTTATTAGAATACTTGCCATATTACAATTTAAAATGTCATTAACCTTTATAGTATTATATTAATATATATTACAACACTATTATATTATATAATTTATATAATATATATATTTTTCTTTTATTATTTTTCATGATTTTTTTATTTTTAAAAATAAGATAAACCCCAAAAACCCCTGAAAAACCCAAAAAAAACCCACCAACCCAAAAACCTCTTACATATTTCTTAGATTTTTGGGGTTTTTGCCAACCCTGCCTAGGCCCAATGGTCCAACACCAAACTACTACTAAAACAAATGTGGCATATTACTACCACATTACCTATTTAGATTGTTAAAAGTACTATATACAATAATACAGACATTTTTTGTATTCTAATATATGTTTATATTAACATTTGTTTTGTCGTTTTCGGATAAAGTAGCGAGCAATTGCATCAACTGGTCTTCATCATCCGTAGAGGTAAATGTTAACACGGCCCACTATAAATCAATGTTTCTATATAAGTATATTTTCATATTAGTTAATATATAACATTTTTTAAAGGGTAGCCTATACCTTATTTAATTATACCTTAATTTAAAGTATATCGGTTTAAATACTTTACCTATACTTTAAATATATCATCGATTATAAATTATTATATGTTCATAATATATTCACCTATATATCATATGATCTCCATTATCAGTTTAATTATAACTATATTATACTTACCCAGCTATCAATAATAGCATAAAATAACAGCTTAAAATGTTTAAATTATGCTATTATAAAGTTTGTTTTTGCGGCTATTATGCTGCTATTATGCTATCATATTAAGTATATTATGCTGCTATTAATGTATAATGCTATTGTGCTGCTATTATTGTAACATGTGCTATTATTCTGCTAGTATTATTAGCTGGTGATAGTTTAAAGCGACCTACATATTTGTTACTAACATAAGCACTTACCTAACAATACATCAATTTCAGTTAAACTTACATAACCTACATACATTATGTGTGATAAATAGTACATTATGGTGTACATTATAATAGTTAAATTCAATATTTACAATATCGGTAATATACTCATCCAATAGGTCTAACACTATTGATGTCTAACACTACTATGAACAAATGCCAGTTAAATCATGTAATAGCTAGTTAAGTAGAGTAGAAGGTTACTTAATACATATTTTGCTATATTTATATCGCCATCTATCATTTTTCATCGTAAATATCATAACAGGCATAGATAATAGATCTAGTATTTACTGTGTTCGGTTTAATCATAGATTTATAGTTTACCAAATACAAATATATGGGTTACAAGATCTCACTCTCTCTCTCTATATATCTCTATATTTTCTCTCCCTCTCCCTCTCCCTCTCCCTCTCCCTCTCTTTCCTCTCTATATATCTTTCTGTCTATCTCCCTATTTCCAAGACCTCCTATAACCTCGAGGTTATAGGAGGTCTTGCTATTTCTCTCCGCCTAACCTGTTCAATGCAAGACGTCATGTACACGGCTAGCAGAGCTATCTGCATGTCAATACTGGTCATACGACATTGTAGGTCGGTGTTGCTCTGGCTAAACTGACCATTGACAATCATGTTATCGTTCTTGTACATGTTGTACAGTAGAAATGTCATGTTGGAGAACCTCTTCGCAACTAGAATACGAGACGAAAACCAAGTTATATTGTTGTGATGTTTACTATGACTAATTAATGGTTTAAAATGGTTTAAACTGTTTTAAATATCAACGATATCATTAGTCAATTAATGTATTTTTTTAATTGTAATATATTTTAATATTTGTTATACTTCGTCAATAAATAAATTTTTATTTATTTTGTAATTTTATACTAGAAAAATATTAAACCTATTTTAATTTATAATTTAATTGGCTATAGCCTATATCTTACATACTACAATCACAATTAAATCAAACCTGCGCTTGGATCCGGGAGTAGTTTAACAAGAATCGGATTTAAGTGCAATAAAAACTTGTCCGAGTTCACAACCACGTAATCGTCGTTATACTATTGAATAATTATTGATTTTAAAATAGGAAATAATTATATTTATTAAAATAGCCATATTTATAATTCAATATTTATTTTATTTATATATAAATTATATTATATATATATATAGGTATAAAGCGGTGCCTTTTTAAGGATTTGAAAGTGGGGGGAAATTCTAAAAATAATATTTTTTTCAACAAGAAAAAATATATTAAAAAATCTAATAAAATATATTTACTGATGTATAATAAATAAATGGGATTATGATGTAATAGATTACGAAAAAATCAGATTTTTTCGTGCACAATTTAAAAGAGGGGAAAAATAATAGCAGGTGAAATAGTCCACAAAATACCCCTCAAAAAGGCACCGGTATAAATGTGCTACGCGCGGCCTATAAACTTCGACGGGAAGGCTGAATTCCATGGTTTTATATTTCCATTCCGCTAATCCGATGTAACACGTGCACGTCTTGGTGACCGTGCTGTCGCCCAGGTCCACACTGAAAGCGCGGCTCAACGTGTCGATAGCCTTGGCCACGTGACCCATGTCGTCGAATTCCACCATGAAACCGTTCGCGGGCCTCGTCGCCATAAACTGTCCGGGAACGGGTGACGTGATATCGCGTAAAAGAGACGCTACGTCATATGATATAATATATTACGTAATCGTGCTTTGTTAGCTTGGTCAATAGATTACACTTTATTTCAAAAGTAATGATACTATAAATACACATAGGTTTATCTACCTATCTACACAGGTTTATATATGAAAATAAATATAGGTAATATATATTATATATATTATATATATATATATATAAAATAATAAGTAGGCCTACTTCACGAGTAATGTTTAGTTACTAAAAAGTAGTTAGTCTTGCAGTAGATATGCAATAGACCTAAGTTTGCTTTTAAATGTTGTTAAATATGTAATACTAAAACCTATATTATAAATAATACGATTAACTCTAAATATGTGTAATTAATATAGGTTATAATACCTATAGGTATGTAATACTATAGTATGGTGTTATTGTATTTACCTTGGAAAACGTGAATATCAAATGTCTAAGGGTAGTTGAATCAAACGGATTAAACATCGTTGAGCAATTGTGGATAACGCTTTCAAATAATGGCGTATATGTAAACGTTGACGAATTCACAATCTGCAGTTTGTTGCCCTCGAAGACACAACCGATAATAGTTATACGACTGTATTGAAATGAATTTATTTTGTAATAGAAACAGTTTTAATAATATATATATATATATAATAAACAATAATTTATAAATATAATAAAAATAGCTCCTTTAAGACATATAAAGATTTCTTTTTTAGACTTGTATGATTCATACACCATATTTTGAATATTGAATATAGTATAAACATTAGTGTAACGTTTTCTATAACAATATGTATTTGATTATACTGAATATTTATACATAAATATATAGGTAGGAATGTTGATCTAGATCCAAATTCAATCTTGATATTTACCTACGAAGGAATTTACCTATGTATATATGTACTTACCATCCTGGCGTACCTATAACGAACGAAATCGTACAAAACAAGTACAAATAAAGCTGTTATTTATATCAGAAATTGGGTATTTTAAATAATAATTCATATTATGAAGTTTAGTGCTAATTATTTACATAGATTTACATAAATTATCTATATCTATATCGTAAATATGTTAAAAAATATGTGTTATAATAGGGGGAAGTATGCGAATACGGACACTCTCGGTATCTCGAAACCATAAATCCTAAAACAAAAAATGTAATGAATAAAATATTCATAATTATATAAATAGTCTAAATAAGTATTTTTTATTTTTTAATTAATCAAAATAGTGCTGATATATCCAATAAACTGATTTTTTTCATTACGTTTTTAAATGTATGAACAAAATATCAACCTAAAATCTTTTCCAGAATATACAAATGTATAGATATAAAATATAATAATATATTATTAAAACTAAAGCATTCTAAACATTATAACATAATTTATATATGTGTTATCAAATAGTAATTAAGTTATAAGCATATATCTAGAGATCATATAAATCTCTAATACGGACACCCTATAACCACGCTGGTTCAATTATTTGTAGGTCCTACATGTATACAAAAGTAGTCAGTCTATATAATCAGACCTATATATCTGACTACTTAGCCAACCTAACTATACAGCCAGTTTCAAGTTAATCTGGTATGATAGTTAGGACATATTCGTTATTGAAGCTAATGGTAAATTGGTAATTGTAAAAAACGAATTATAAAACCTCTATTTTATAAATCAATATAAAAATCAACCTAAATAATTCTACAATTTATAAAATGATAATATATTGATATTATATGGTATTATAATGATATATGAGTTTTTAATGTTAACATTAATATTATTCCTAACTAATATTTCAACGATATGTTATAATTTATAATTAATATTTTAATAATATTTTTATATTACAATTAAATTTGTATTTTACTTATCGTATAAGCATTTTCTTTATGATTCTATTTATTATCCTTTCCGAAAGTAATAACATTATTAGATACAACATCAATATAATATTAAGAACACGCGTAACAACGAAAGCTTATTAAATATGAAACATTCAACACATAGGCGGCGTCTACAAGCAGAACGAGTAACGTGCTTACTTTTTAGCTATCTTATAATCGCGAAAATATTTATCCACTTGTTCTTTACACGTGTCCAGTGTTTCATCTGTAAAATATACTAAATTTGAACCAAACCCAACCAAATACCATATAGAGCTAGAGAGAAAACTTTCTCAACAATTTCTCTCTAGCTCTGCGCCAAATACGCCCGATTAAAGTAATGCTATACGAAGAATCACGCGATTATCGAATTCTAAAAATAGTAGCAATACAAAATATGACCTAATTGTAGGACAAACGACCAACATATACAAACATGCATAGTACGTGTTTATAATAATTGAAATAATATTAAATATTTGTTATGTATATATTTTTTTATTAATATGTTATATATTTATATGCCTATATATATACTTATAAATGGTATAAATAAGTAAATATAAATTTGAATATTTCATTCATCCATTTAATCCTATTGTATTTTTATTTTTTATAATTAATGATTACGAACAAGATAATAAAAGCTTAATTATAGTTGTTAATATTTAGTAATTTATTATTAATGGGTTATACCTATAGCTTATGTAACCATATATTTTTGATTCTTAAATATATTGCCTACATAATAGTAATTATAGGTTTATAGCTAACAATAATATACCTATACACAGTTATGCTAACCAGGAACGACTGATATGTCCTTTTGCCTACTATCAACAACATTACTACCTTCCTCGTAATAGTAGGTATGTCCACCAGCCATATTTTGACCGTTAAACGCGACAGCGGCCAAGAAAATTCTGCAATTATATCCATCGTATTTATTTTCTTTATAAACATCTCTGATACTTCCAGTCCCATCGAACTGAAAATCTTCGCATCCTTTCAATAGTTCAATACAATAATAACGTAGTATAATTACGCTAAATTTATTTAAATAATAATTATATTAGAAATGTTATTATAACTAAAATAAAGTACTTTATTAAAGTTACTTAACTTTAAAAGTTGATCCTGAAATATAGGAATATTACGAAATTAAAACATATTAGAATATATTTATAAATATTGAAATTGAAAAAATATGTAAATATATATATATATATATATTTAATAAAACTAATTAATGATAATAAGTAATGATTAGGATCCTACATTTTAATAATAAAATAATATAATATAACAAATATATGAGATAATATACACAAATAATTAATATTAGATAGATATATATTCATATGAAGGAATATATATTTATTTTATAAAGTAGCATTTTCAATACAATTTAAAATGTAAATTAGAGAGCGTTTAAATATTACATATAACCAAATATAACCTAAATATAAATATATAAATTAAATTATAATATATTAGTAAGTTAATAATATAATGTGTTATATATTTATAATACATATTGATATATATATATATATACATATTAAAGTAAAATATCCATATTTATTAATTTATTACACATATTATCTTTTTAATTACAATTGAAAAATATTATAATATCTAAAATATTTAATTTTAATATGATTATTATAATAGTACTAACCATCCATTATCAACTATATATAGGTATATAAGATAATTCCTTACATTTAAAAAGATATTTGATCATTACAAGAATATTTATGTCGTATACAAATTAATTAGAAAAAAATCGATAGTAAATATTATTTACTAAATAACATAATATTATATACGTGGCTTAATTGCATAAATCGAAATTTGGTTTCCGGTCACTAAAACACATTATTCGTATATTTGGTCATTTTTCAATTTAATAAGAAATTAAAAATATATTTATTTATACGTATTTTTTTTTACTTAATAGTCACATAGTATTACGGTAATTCTTAATAATAATTATAAAATATATTATTAATAAAAATACTATTATTTATATTATATTTGAACAACAAATAATATTATTTACACCAGGGTTCTTTCATTTCAAATATAAACATAGGCGTATTCAAAGTTCAACTTTAAATCCAGGTCCAGGCTTTAAATATACATATTTAAATATGATTGAGGTCAGTAAAAATAATACAATTATGGATGTAAATATTTTACGAATTGTTCATATAAATATGATATTATAACTAATACTTATTTAATTTATAGGTTGAATTATTTCATTCCAAGACCAACAAAAGTCTAGGAAAATTAAATAATGTAAGTTATATGTAAAAACAATTTAGTTTATTTCTTAAATTTATATATATATATATATATATATATATATTAAACCTATATTTATTATATTATATTATTTTATATTATAATATTATACATTTTATTATGCGAAATTTAAATATGATGCATTCGAAAAATAATTGACAATTAAATTGTAAATATAATTTTTTTTAAATTACTTTTTTTTACCTCATGATTATGTACATTGTGAAGTAAATAATTTACATTTACTAAATGTACAATTATTTTATTATTATCAATTATTTAAAATAATTAATATATTTTCTTAAAGTATGTTCATTGAAATAGTATCTATCTAATAATATTGTGATTTATACTGATATCGGCCCCCAATATGTCACGTGACTAACCGAGAGTTAAAGTAAACAATGCGTGTATGGCTTATATAATATCATATTAATATATATAAACATACGGTATTATGATATGTATGTATATATAAAACACGAATTCATTACTCTGTGAATAATTTACTAAGAAATATAACGCCAGCCGCGAAATGTTTATCTTAACTTTTGGTTTGACGCGTGAATTATTGGGGGCAGATGTCAGTATTCAGCATTTTGCATACTTTTTTATTATAAAATTTATATTCATCTGTTAAAGATGAATATACATTTTATAATAATAAAAGTATACAAAATATTATTTCAAGTTTAAGTCTTGAATATTTTAAGATCTTACCATAATATATATTAAGATGTATCACTTATAAAATGTATTAGAAGCATACTTTTATAGTGTATAATAATTCCTCATTATTATTATAATAATTATAATGAATAATTTCAAATGTTATAAACTCAAATATCCAGTAGTTAAAATAGTTTATTACAAATAAATTAGAATAATTTAAATAAATCTAATTCAAACTACTATAGCGTATTAGATATTATTAATAAGAACAATTAATAGTCCATTAATTATAAATTATAATATCTGGTGTAATAAATATATTATATTTATTTAAATTATATTATATAAAAGAAATTATCAAATATATATGTTTTTTTAGTTAGATTTTATATTTAATTTAAAATGGTAATAATTTTAAATTTGATTATGATAATAATTTATTTTATCGCATAAATTCGTAGTTATATTATTCTCAAACGAAATAAGAATATAAGTTAATATGATTGTTATAGTTATAATAATAACAAGAGAAAAATAAATAAATAAGAATCCTTAATAACCATAATAAAATTAAATAATAGTATTTAGTATCAATATTTTGTAACCATTTTACAAGAAAGTTCATTCCATAATATAGGCGCATTTACAGAGAAATCTCTAGACCTATACCTTTAGATAATCAACTGATTATTACAAAATAAACAAATATCTTGATTGACTAACATTAATATTGTATTATTAAATCGTATATAATAAATTAAAGATATGTAGATTATCATCATCCTCATTAGAACATTAATATATGCAGTTATTGACCTACTGCTGAGGCTGTTGTTGTTTTAAAGATCCGAGAGCTTGTATCGTCTATACTTTATTTAGGCAAACTATAATAACTGTTAATCTCTTCTCGCAACGTAATACTTAATACCATTAAGTTAATACAACACGAACAGTGATTAAATGCCGCTTTATAAGTATAGCATTCCTAGCATACCGCCGCCGTTCGTTAAGCGCTATTACTAGTGGTTACCGCCTAGTTGTAACATCGTAGGACTCTCTCCGCGATATCAACTCGGCGTAGTATCAGTTCATCGGCTGCATCCATTGTACGAACGTTGCCGATCTAATCGACGCTAGACACGCGCAGGTGCCGTGTAACTCGCGGGCTGAGGTCTTTCTCCGACGACGACGCCCGTTATCCACTCGGACCCAGAAGTTGCGAGTCCGAGTAACTTTATATCAAACTTTATTAACGTAGTTTTCGTTTTGTGTTTTAGCTTATTCATACTTTTCATCGTTTCGATGACGCGTACACAATATCTGCATATTATCGAGTCGATAAACGATTTTAATAATAATAACAATAATAACTTATTGCAGTGAAGTGCGTTCCCTCGCCTTAGTCTAAACCACGAATATGTGCTCTTGTATTAACGTTTACGTTTATTAGTCTAGTCGTAACCCCCAGTTACCTTAATTAGTCTAGCTGTAACCCCCAGTTCGGCATTAATAACCACCACCACTACGATCACCACAGTTAACGTCTGCCAGTACTATCCGCGAACTCAAGGAGAAGTATCAAGTATTGAGTTAGTCGGCTATGTCTATATTAGCGCTGCTCGTAAGCTAGTTATCGTATCACTAGCGATATATATATATATATATATGTATAATTATGTATATGTATATTATAATAAATATCTATTGATATTACGATTTTAAAGTTGTCTTGTAATTTAATCAATATTTTGGTATAGAATATTGCCTCATAAAGTGTGTAATATACCGTTTATGTGGTCATATTCATATTTTCAATTGCCGTCTCGTATTTCAGTTAAGGGCAGGCGTACACCTTCCATTTTATTTTGTAGGGAATTCTTTATATTTAAATACATACTTCGTATAGATTCGACGAAGGCAGCACTTATTATATCTACGATTACGGCTACTCTATTGAACTTAATATACAACGCTATACAACTTTATATCATGATATCGATATTAATAATGATTCATGACAATGATGAATCATGCAATGAGTAACTAGTAGAATTTCTAATGTTTAGATAGTAGTATCCACCGTATATATATAACTACGGAAATAGGCATTCTCTCAGTGTGTGTGTGTGTGTGTATAAACAGTGTAACGTCTAACTCCGATCATTTCATTAACCCTACCAACTACTACTACAGGACCTCATCTCTATGTAGAACGCCAGGCCTTCAGAAGTGATCCTCGTTAGTAGCGATGCTGGTGATGATGCTGGTGCTGGTGTGTGGGTGTATGCATCTGTGCGTGTATGTGTGTGACTTCTGCTTGTATATGTGTGGTAAGGGTGTGAATATGTGTGAGTGTATGTGTATATGTGTGTATGTGTGCAAGTATGCGTGTGTGTGTGTATTTAGGTAAGTTATTCGAATAAATACAACAAATGTACATTTAAGGCTGCGGTTCTATTCATTGCGCCTATCATTTCCATTACAAAGTTGTATACACAATATGTATGTATGCGAGTGTCTGTGTTTAGGTATTAACTAATTGTTACACTGGTGAATACATTCAGGTTAGGGTTAACATATGTGTTAAATATAAACAAATCAATAAAATATGATGAACAGTTTATATAATATTACTTTTTTTACAGATTATTTAGTAGCTGTCCACAAATTGACAATAGCATTTACTATAAAAAGCATTTTTTACGATACACCATTAATCAATTAACTATTTATTGTGTAAATTAGATGCGCAGTGCAGAATAATCTAGATGTTGAACTATCTACAAAGATTTTGCGAAGAAAAGATATACCACTCCCTATACATGCAACGTAATTTAGTAATAGCCCCAACCGCTGCTAGCAGTAGTATCGAAATCACTGAAATATATTTAGGTTCGGCTGTGTTTGCATACAACAATGTTTTCATTGCTCTATTAAATTACATGCAATATAAATTAGCTTTTACTCACTAAATATATACTTATAGCATTTAAAACATACATATCATATTTGTTTGTTATATATTAGTAATGAACACTTAGTTTTAATCATATAAATATTAATTTAAAGCATATTATTTAACATTTTAAAAGTGTATAGTTAAATACGAATTTACATTATAAACAACGCATAGTTCCTAAAAGTAACCCGCTATAGGTGGCACCAGGGTATTTTGTATACAAATTCGAATTACACGATTTCGCGTAAGTGTTATATCTTTCCTTCGGAAAATCTTTGCTATCTATGTACATATATATATATATATACATTATAGATACAACTATTATAATTATCTTATTAATTTGTTAATATATCTAACAAAAAATTGTATAAATAAAAGTATGATATATATATAATTAGAAATAATTGATAACAAAAAAATATCTATATCAATATCTTTACAAAATTAATGTATATTTTTGTATATGAAATATAGTGTAGACACAGCAGAATATATCATCGTTTATATCCTTTATATCGTTTATATTACAAATACAAAATTAGCTCAATTCATTGAGTATATCTCTCTTCATTGAATATTTGTATCTAACATCGATGTCGAATAGGAGTATATATTTCCTATGATCTCCTCTCTATTAACATGTGAATGTGTGAAGTAGTATGCCCACTACGATATTCTCCATCATCATTATGTTATATCATATTAGCTAATAACTCTCTAGCAAGCTGGTGGTAACTAGTTGTTTATCAGAGAAATGTCTGCCTTTAATATATGAATTCGTGATAATATAACGAAAATAGTACATTTTATTTTGAATTACTTTGGGACAACTAACATATAAATATAATATAAACAAGACAATATAACGGAAAATAAAATTTCATCTAATACATTATTATAATATATCCAGTATACAACCTTGATCCACGCATCCATTACCTCATCATTCTCTCACCCATTACCTCATCATACGCTCATCCATTACCTCATCATACGCTCATCCATTACCTCATCATACGCTCATCCATTACCTCATCATACGCTCATCCATTACCTCATCATATTCTCATCCATTACCTCATCATCCGCTCATCCATTACCTCATCATACGCTCATCCATTACCTCATCATATGCTCACCCATTACCTCATCATTCTCTCACCCATTACCTCATCATACGCTCATCCATTACTTCATCATACGCTCATCCAATACCTCAGCATACGCTCATCCATTAACGCATCATTCTCTCACCAGGTGGCAAATCTCTTCGCGACGACGCCACTCTACAATCGTTGGGCATCGAGACGGGTGATCGGCTCTACTTCAAGGACCTAGGGCCCCAGGTGGGCTGGACGACGGTGTTTCTCACGGAATATGCCGGACCGCTGGTCATCTATCTATTGTTCTACGCGCGGCCGCAGCTCGTCTACGGTAAGGCTGCGTCCAGCCCCAAAGACCTCGTCGTCCAGTTAGTATTCGCGTCCTCCTCCGACATATGTCCTCGACTTGTTACATAATCTGATTGGATGAGTCGTTCATAACATTATGACTCATACGTTCATCCTTAGCACCGCACGTATCCACAATTAATAACTTTATCATTAATAAATAATAGCTTTTTTCTTTTCCTCGTGTTTTGAATAACAATTATTTGTCGCCAAATATGTGACCTTGCTCACTGTAGTATAGTTACACTATCCTACACATGCATTACACATTATATATGATGATTATTACCAGTAGTCTCATTCCTTTCTAACACATAACCCCACTGCCCCCCCCCCCCCGATTACTATTAACCCCACTACCCCCACTATTAACCCCACTGCTCCCCTTTTAGTCTGGCCGCAGCCTGCTGGACAGGTCACTATGCTAAACGTCTGCTAGAGACTGTGTTTGTGCATCGATTCTCTCACGCTACCATGCCTATCATGAACATCTTCAAGGTTATTAGTAGTAGTAGTAGTAGTAGTAGTAGTAGTAGTAGTAGTAGTAGTAGTAGTAGTAGTAGTAGTAGTAGTAGTAGTAGTAGTAGTAGTAGTAGTAGTAGTAGTAGTAGTAGTAGTAGTAGTAGTAGTAGTAGTAGTAGTAGTAGTAGTAGTAGTAGTAGTAGTAGTAGTAGTAGTAGTAGTAGTAGTAGTAGTAGTAGTAGTAGTAGTAGTAGTAGTAGTAGTAGTAGTAGTAGTAGTAGTAGTAGTAGTAGTAGTAGTAGTAGTAGTAGTAGTAGTAGTAGTGGTAGTGGTAGTGGTAGTGGTAGTGGTAGTGGTAGTGGCGGTGGCGGTGGCGGTGGCGGTGGTGGTGGTGGTGGTGGTGGTGGTGGTGGTGGTGGTGGTAGTGGTAGAGACAGAGGTGACACCTCCTGCTATTAGCTGTATTCATTATTAAGCAATACACCCTCAAATCGCAAAATACAAATAATTTTATAATTTTTATATATATTTTGATATTATTTTGTATATATTTTGTATTATTATTTATACTAATGATATATATTTTAGTTAATATATCAATAAATATAATATTGTTTTTATTAAAATAGCGAATATTTAATTAAAATTAGATATATTTAAAATAGATATTTTGTCCAATTGCGCTAACTTAAATATATAAATCATTTAGTGAATAATGTTATTTAATTTTTATATTATGTCATCATAATATATGCATTATTATTTCTAGTAATGATACTAAGTACGTTTTTTTATAATATTAAATTATAATTATTTTGAAAATAAATATGATAGGCTAATTATTTGTACTAGTTTTGTAGCTTTTACATGTAACGAGTGAAGGTGTATCGTGTGCTTTTAAGTCATCATCATTATAGCCTGGTACACATGTGTGTGCTACTCCTGGGTATTTTAATCCACACTCCTGGGTATTTTAATGCACACTCAAATAAAATCTTTATAAATCGATTGATATAGTTGTGTTTTAATAAAATACGCTACAATTACGATTACGATATAGGATATAAATAAATAACGCAATATTAATCATAATTCGATGAATGGCGAAATGCAGCTCGGCCCAAAAATCCTTTATGGGTGAGTGGGGCGGGTGGGGTAGTCGTGTTTTTATATCGTTATACTAACGGGGTGGGTTGAGTTTGGGTTTAGCTATACAGTTTGTATGCCCCGATGATGTTATGGTTATGTTCTCCTCGCCTATCGAATAAGTCAGCTCTCGTGTCCTCGATATACAATACAATTCTATAACTAAGTTAGTTAATCCTATCCACATTAAAGACCTGGTGACTAAGTCATGTGATCATGTTATTCAGGACACTGTAATCACTAACAACATATACTAGTGGAGGGGGGGGTTTAATACTTTCAGAATGTTAATTTGAATGTTATTTACACAGAGTGAAAACTGTAAATATAAAGTCAAGTAGTATTAATCAAAATATCACTGATAAAGTGTAGTGAAATAGTTCAATAGGAATAATTTAAAAATAATATAATATATATTCTATCTCTATACCTACATATGTATTTATATGAATAGACTTCAATTTCTCATGTCCCTTGAGACTCATGTCAATTTGGTATATTATTGCATGTAGAGTGTGTGTGTGTATGTGTATAGGTATATGTATATTTATATATGTGTGTGTGTATATGTATATATATATATATATATATATCTCCTTTGTATAGAAAAAAATAAGTATTGTCCATTGAATAGTTTTATTTATGTATATATTTGAATGCCCTGTATGCTTGCTGTGATCTCTTTACATGTGATGTGTGTGTTCTCACTTTATGAACTCTGAAGATATACACCATGTACACACTAGGAGAGACAGTATATAACATACTACTTATTATCACATGTACCTAGTTATCACATGATGTACCCTTGCATGTGTATGGATAATATGGGATCACTGACATCAAAACACAACGTTTTATACATTAGTCACTGTAGTTTGTGTGTATGTGTATGGTTGTATAGTGCATAATCTACTATCTGTTATGACCCATTCAATCAATTAAACACACTTATCATTTATTGTTATTTACAATATTCATAAACATAAAGTTATACACAATGGGTGTATTATCACCAGTATGAACTTGTGCTTAAATCATAGCTTACATAAATATTTATAATTTAGGTTTAATTTATAGATAAATAAAGATATCAAATTTATATATATATCAAATCTAATATATATATATATAGAATTTATATGATTATAACAAAGTTAAATTAAACTTCTAGACATTACAACACACACTGTACACATAGAAAGGGGAGTATCACGTGACTGCGTTCCTATTGGCTATCGTAGATATGTCCTTACTAACAACACAAGATGGGCAGATAGGTAGTGTATTTAGTAGCAGTAGTAGTAGTAATCATCCTGATCACTAGAGTTCTTGTAACTAAATGAACTTTGTATCACTGGGCCACGCGCGCTATTAATAGACCTAACGCTATGAAATGTGTGTGTGTGTGTATGTGCTCCCTTCCCTTACTGTATCTAAAGGAAGAAGTCTACTCTATTGTACCTACAGATTGTGTCTTCATATTGAACTAATGAGGTCAATAACTAATAATGCTACTAGTCACTAGGATATCAATGGGGTGATATCTAGGACCCCCTGCCTTCTAGTATGATTGTGGGCGTGTTTCCATACCATTTTAATTCTGTATTATTTCCTAGAATTCCGCCTACTATTGGGGATTTACTGCTTTCGTGGCCTACTTTGTCAATCACCCTTTGTACACATCACCAGGTTATTATATATCTCATGATCTTTGTATAAATGGAATACTAGATATTCGGGCGTATTTGTATTAGAAAATATATATATACATATATAATTTTTTTTATAATTTTCTTTTTAATTTTAATGATTTATTTTTTACATTATAATAATATATTAATAATAGGTCATATAATTAAAGTAAAATTTGCTATACTATTATTATATTTACTAGTTGTAAACTGTGTTCAACATCGTAAAAAAATCTGAAATATTTATTTGCACAAATCTGCAGCCTTCTCTTTAGTTTCCTAAACTAATTATTCAGTAAGTAATCACTCCACAATTATCCGCATACTCTTTACTTCTAAACTTGACTAATATCATGTCACGTGCACTTAATCGATTACTTCCTAATTAACAGGTTTCGGACCCGCTCAAATCTACCTGGGCCTGGCTGCTTTCATAGTTAGTAGTGTAAGCAGCCTATAGACAGAGGCCTTAGTAACATTAGTAACTAACTCTCACCACTATGTTTTTCTTACAGTTTTGTGAATTAGGAAACTTCTCCATTCACGTGGCTCTTCGTAACTTAAGACCCGCAGGTTAGCTCCCCCACCCCCGTAGTTTAGCCCCTACCCCGCAGGTTAACCCCACTCCCCCGACCCCCTACTAGATTAGGTAGTACATGTTATTAACCCCCCCCCAGGTACTAAAGTACGTCGTATCCCGTACCCTGGTCTGAACCCGTTCACCCTACTCTTCAAGTACGTGTCCTGTCCTAACTACACTTTTGAAGTAGGAGCATGGGCTAGCTTCACCCTCATGACTCAATGTTTACCAGGTTACCATGACTACAGTAACAACAACATGATGCAGGAGGAGCTCATCGCTAACTGTACATTAGAGAGCAATGTCTCAAACTATACACATATAAACAGTTACATTATAACAGTTAAGAATTGTTATATACGTTATTGTATCTTCAATAATTAATTAACTTGCTGATTAATTAATTATTACAGCGCATGTTTAAATCACAATATAGGTCATGTATGCATTTGTTTGAGATAATCATGCGTTTAATTTTGAAATCTTGTAAAGCTTAGCCTATGTCAACACCTAATGAAATTCATCTTTCTATATTCATGTAACATCAACATATTTATATTTGTATTACTATAATAATTAGATTTTTTTGTTAATTTAAATGTAATTTATAAAACTTATAAATTATTTTATTTATCACTATTATAATATATTAATATACATATTAACCTAATGTGCTACAGAAGAATGTATTAATAACTTATTAACTACTATTCAAATACATTATTAATACGACTACTATTACACCTATTACAGCTGGATTATTCATGTTGGCTGGATTCGCTCAGATGTCTATCTGGTCCCTGGGCAAGCACCGAAACTACAGGCGAGAGTTCCCCGACTACCCCAGGGGGCGTAAGGGTATCATTCCTTTTGTTCTCTAAACCAATATGAACCAATCAGAAGTGACGAACGAATTATAAATGAATGTAGCGTATTTTTAATTGAATTTATTATTAATAAAACTATATATGTGTGTATCGGAATCTAATTTAACACAGGTATTGATTCTCCTCATCCCCTCTGTTCCTCTCACTCTCCTGTTCCTCCTCTCTCCTCTCTAACACGATGAGTGCTCATCATGCTAGATGATCGGTGTTAACTTGGCCGATGAATTCGTCCGGATCGGAACAAATTGTTCCAACTCGCGAATGTGTGTACGCAGTTTCATGATCTCATCCTTTTGTAGAACCACAATCTTTCCCTGTATTAGTAGAGATAAGATAGATAACAGAGCATAAGAGATAAGATAGATAAGAAACCTTCTCATCGAGATCTCTTTTCACTGAGGCATTGCAGTGCCTTTCTTTATTATCGTTCTCTTGATCTATTGGCGGTTGTGATATCTTGTTATAGTCGATGAAATACTGAGGTAATCAATGCAACATTACTTTGTACAACACTACATACCACATAATATTAAATAGTTTATCTATTTAATATTTATATTAATTTTTTATACACAATATGAATACTTATACAAATAGAACACCTATAAATATGACCGGCATGATTTCATTTACTAAGTTAAAAGAGTTTATAATAATTATTTCCTATCTATCGAGTAAATAATAATCTGAAACGTGTACGGTTGTTGTATATAAAATGAAAATCTATGATAATTATGATTACAATTTTAAAAAATAGATAATTATAATATTATATTGATTTCTACATTTTGATTACTAATATCAGATGTTCGTTTAGCTATCGACAAAATACTCTTGAAAATAACTTTACTTTAGATTTATTTAGGTTTATTTGACCAACATCTGGTTATATTTAAGTATAAATTATGGTTCCAGCGTACGATGGTATCAATAATGAGAGATGAGAATCACGTCACGAATGTTCAGTGGGTCAGCGCAACATTTTTGTGATTTCCAACACGCTCGATAACAAAATGTTATATTTAAAAAATAAAGTTAAATCATATAGTGAATTATTAATGCTTAGATATGAATTTTAAAATCATTATAATGATAATTATCAACGATTATTTATGAGTTTATAAAAGTACATTTCCTATCTACCATTTGAATACTAGAATTTATAATAATTTTATATTGTAAAAAATCAAAATCTTTATTAATCATTTACTTATTCGAATAAATAATTTAAATAGCTATAATACAATATGACACAATTATTTTATATTAAATATTGAATTCAGGTTAAAACTGTAAAATTTAGGTTGCGCTGTTCACATGAGCAATCTATTTCAGCAATTTCGCAATGGAATTCTTAAGAATTGCCAAAATGCGACTGTGTTTTTTCTGCGATTATTGATAAATGTTCTAATCCGAATTTATTCTAGTTTTATGACAATTTATGCAATTGGTAAATAAACGCACGCACAAGTATATTGACGAGTATTAATGCATACGCATTTACCTTTCTAGGAGTTAATCTATTTATAATCGTTTACGATTATAATTGATTAAAATTATGTTATTTAATCGTTAACGATCGTTTAATTAATAATTATAATATATAATTATTAAATTATGAATATATATATATTACCACTTTATGATTATATAATAAACTTAAGTTCATAAGTTCATCAAATGTATATATTTTTAAGAATTCTACTGCAATAGATTGCTCATGTGAACACCCTAAAATTGATACCGCTAGGGGGTTTTGAAACTGGAATTCTTAAGAATTCCATTGAGAAATTGCTGGAATAGATTGCTCATGTGAACAACGCTTAACAAATGATAATTTAAAAAATAAATATTTTCATAATTATAATATACTACAGAACCCGAGGCTTTAATATTTATCATAGCTATGGTATGAATGAAATTACTATATATAATAACTATATTCACTGAGAAAATTAAAATTCTAGTTATTTTAATGTTAGTTACATCAATATTAATAAATGTATTAAAAAGGATATCAAAAATTACAAATTATATCTCAACAAGATTAATTATTGATTTCTATAAAAAAAGTGCGTAAATTTATCTTCTCTATAAGATTTTATTTCTACAAATACACGCTGTCAAAAATCTACATCTTATAATAATAATATATATATATATTATAACATTACTATTATGATATTGTGATTATTTATAATGAAACTTATCATGTTAAAGGAATAACTATCTCAATTACAATACGGGTATTGTTTCTATAGATACCCATCTATCTGGCATTGCCTAAATCTGATAATAATATATATATATTGTTTATAAATATATATATATTATATATACATTACGGAAGTTATGTAATCTAGGGTTGTGATTGAATCAAATCCATCCATAGCTGTGAATATATATATACATATATATATTTATATATATATTTTATATATATTCACATAGCTGTGAATATATATATACATATATATATATTTATATATATATTTTATATATATTCACAGCTATGGATGAATCACAAGCCCAGATTACATAATGTTCCGTATCGCTGCACTAACTAATGTTTACGTTAGATTTCAGTGTTTTCCTATGAAGCCCTAGAGCAGCTTCCAGATTGTGAACCGAACTTCGAGCTAGTTTCAGTTCCTTCCTCAGGTCGTTGATCTCTTTGATCAGGGTGACATTCTCCTGCACAGTCAACAGTTAATCTCATCATTTAATAAATGATAATAGTTTAATAATAAATTAGTGATTGGTAATTGAAAATGAAAGTAATATAGTAGTAAAGAAATAACATTCCCTATCTACGCAACGTGATTAATAGTCATGCATCTCGCTGCTGCTGGTTGTATCGAAATCACAGAAATGGATTTAGGTTCGGTGCGGTTTCCATACAACAATATTTTCATTGCTCTATTAAATTAGATTTTATTGGCCATATAAATGTGTATAGAATTTAAAACTAAACTATGCTATTTCTGTGTAATGAACGCTTGTAGTTTTCATCATATGAATAATAATTTAAAACATATTATTTTACATTTTAAAAGTGTATAGTTTAATACGAATTTACGTTATAAACGACAAATTGTTGCTAAAATTAACCCTATAAATGTGGCGCTGCCACTTTTTAATACAAAATCGAATTACACAATTTCACGTAAGGCTTATTTGATAGTAGTATATTATAACATTATATTCATAAATCTAAACTAATATTTTTTAATATAAAATTTATTTTATATATATATATAATATATTTATATAATATATTTATAGTATTACAATAATAGTAATAGCTTAATTAAAGTTCAATAAGAAAATGAGGTAAAAGTGAATAGGTGGCGTTATTTAGTGTAATAGTGACACCAGAGAGCTGAGCTAGGTTTAGGTGCGAACGTACCTAGAAAGAGGATACGAGATGCATACGAAATTTAGGGACTAGAAAGAGGACATGAGATTTAAGCGCGAGCTTAGCTAGAAAGAGGACGATGTGATGGAGGTTTAGGAACTAGCGTACCTAGAAAGATGAAAAAGTGACGGCGCATTAGGTGCAGGTGTACCTATACAAGGACATGACTAGGTGCGTGCGTACCTATACATAGGACACGACTAGGTGCAGGTGTACCTATACAAGGACATGGCACTAGGTGCCTGCGTACCTATACAAGGACATGACTAGGTGCAGGTGTACCTATACAAGGATATGACTAGGTGCGAGCGTACCTATACAAGGACATGTCTAGGTGCATGCATACCTATACAAGGACATGACTAGGTGCAGGTGTACCTATACAAGGACATGACTGGGTGCGAGCGTACCTGCATAATTCGGACGTTGTCAGCCCGATGTATCTCGGTATCCTTGACTAGCTTCTTCCTCAGCGACGCTACGGATCGCTCCAAGTGTTCCCGTTGGCGAGCGTACTCCTTCTGAATGTCGGCGTCCACCGAAGCGGTTTCCGACTGCGTAGAGGTCGGCGTAAGGTCAACGATGAGAGGAGTTTAGAGGGTAGAGAATATAGTATATTACATATGGTGTATAAAACAAGATACCCTATTGCAAAGATACCATTTATTATAGAATTATATTCATTCCTACACCACCTTATCGGAATGTATACGCATTATTTTAAGTATGCTCCCCACATTTTAAATAGAGCTAAAATAAATTAATGAGTTATTTAAATGTAGTACATTGTAATGTCGTATTATCTTTAACGAATAAAATCAAAATTAAATAAATGTGAAGTTCAATAAAGTAGTCACTAATCACATTGCGCTAGTGTAGTTATGTAATATTTCATTATGCAATATAGAAGTGATTTTGTCTATAAGGTAGGCAAGTAATTTCACATTTATAATATTTAATTACTCGAAATATATATATATTCAATATATATTAGAAATGAAATTTTGTAATTCGTAAATATATATATATATATTAATATTAATATTATATATATATATATATATATATAAACATAGCAATTTTTAATAAATATTCCTAATATAATAAAATTGTACACTAATGTTTCATACCTTTATAATGGATATATAATTATATAAGTTAACTTATACATAGGTGTCGAGAGAATTGTAGAGCTGTAACTAACTATATCCTGTTGCACATGTTTCTGATAGAGGGCTCTGATGCTCTCCTTCAACAGTTTAGGATCCTGAATATATCCTACGCAGTTGTGAAGGTCAGTTTTAAAGCGACGAACTGCAGCCTCAACGTCTCGTACCTGTGGTGAGGGTAAGGGTGAGGGGTTGGGGTGAGGGTGAGGGTGAGAGTGTGGGTGGGGGTGAGGGTGAGGGTGAGGGTGAGGGTAAGGGTGAGGGTGATGGTGTGGGGTAAGGGGTGAGTGTGAGGGTGAGGGTGATGGTGAGGATGAGGGGTTATGGTGAAGGTGAGGGGTGGTAGTGGTGATAGTGAGGGGTGGTTGTAAAGGGAGAGATCGTGATGAGGGGTGATGGTGATGGTAGTTAGGGGTGGTGGTGAAGGTAAAGTGTAGTGACTCAATACTAATGAGGGATGGTATTAGTAATGGGGTGCGATTGTGAGAGTGGTGAATGTTTGTTCCTATGATTAATAACAGCGATGGGCGGGCTCTCCACCCCTCCAAGGGGTCAAGGTCGAGTTAGCTGATAACTTTGATATTATGGTACTGACGTAGTGCATAGTTTGTTTGGTTTACCGTAACTTTGAGTTATATATGTATTATGTGTAATGATTGTATTATTGAAAGTAATACATATGGGGCAGATAGACATGACAGTCATGACTCATGACAGTCATGACTCATGACAGTCATGACTCATTCGTTGTACAGCACAGTTGAGGGTACTATAACATTATTCCATGTAAACATTAATTCATTGTTATAGTTAAAGTATTAGTAGTGTACAGTGTACATTATATAATGTATATTATACACAGTACATGTATATGACTATAAATGAATATATTAAACTATATTCATATTACAGTATGTACTGTACACAATGCAGTAGTAGTGATATCCTTTATGTAGGGCAGACACTTTATAGCTTTTAACCATTATAGTGATTTCTAGGAAATATATATATATATATCATTGATATAAAGAAAGTGGATAAGCAATTGAATGTAGTGTATGGCACTTTCCGCTACGAGCGCTGCAGTCGAAACCCACTATCTGGCCCACTACTTTTTATTTATAATAATATTTATTTATACATATATATATTGATAATTACTACCAATTTTAATGTACTAAAAATAAAATTATATATTTAAAATACATAATATCAACATTCCTCGTAATTTTGTGTATTTTAATTGAAGATATAATACTATTTTATTGATTTTATTGATATTTATAATTTAAATCCATTGATATAGATAGAAGTCACTGTAATCTATTTCGACGAAAAGCCTACTGTTTTAATATTTGACATATATAATATGACTAATATCTAATCAAAATCACTGATACCATTTTCTTAATTTATCGATAAAAGTGTCATTCACGTGTCTATCTTTTACATGCATTGCGTGCGTCAATTGCTTATCCACTTTCTTTATATCGATGATATATATATAAGTATATATCTATATATATATATATATATATATATAATATATATAAGTATATATCAGTAGATCTAATTACAATAATTTATCTATTTTCTATTTTCGTGCGAATCATTTACTCTTGTATATTTAATTTACACACCCTTATAAGTATACTTGACATTAAATTGTGGGTTTTCTTCAAACTGATTCGTTCAAAACCAATTAAATGTAATTTATATGTCTATGATATATAATTATTTACAGAAATTTAGAAGATTAAAATAATTTCAGTATTTTGATAGCCTAACTGAATTTGTTGGTGTAAATATTATTTTTAAATGTGCGACATAGTATTAGAAAAATAATAAATTACAAGTAAAAATTAATAAACAATTAATATTATTAACACGAAGGGTTAGTTTAGGGGTGAGGGGTGTAAGGGTGGAAGTGACAGTGGCAGTGAGGATGATGGTAACAGTGGCAGAGGGGTGTGATGGTGATGGTAGTGGGGAGGGTTATTATTAAACATAGTAGTAAGGGGTATTAAGGGGTGGTGGTGACAGTGTTAATGGGGGGTGATGGAGGCAGTGGTAATGGGGATGGTGGTGGCAGTACTAGTTAGGGGTAGGTATACCTATATATATATATATATATATATATATATATATACAGTAGTAATGAGTATAAGTGATACACATTAATTTGGGATGGTGAGGGTCGGTATATAACAATAGACATATGTGGGGTGACGGGGGGTGGGGGGTTATGTGGGGGAAGGGGGGTTATGTGGTAGTTAGTGGTCAACAACGAAAATAAACCCTTTGCCTTTCTTGATGCATCTCTTTATCCGTAGCCTTCAGTTTCTGTCTTAGCTCGGTGATGTTCAGTTCGAGTTGAGTGTTTTGTTTGTGGAATCTGTTGACATGGGCGCGCGCGCATAATTTAATTAAATATTCGTATTGGGTATAAAATTATAATTAGTTTTCATATGTTTTATTGTCATTGTTTTCTTTACTCAGATGGCTGCGAATTAAGATATTTTACCTCAGAATTATATATATATATATATATATATATATATGTGTGTGTGAGTGTGTTTATATAGTGGATTAATAGTTTGTTAGTGCATTCGATTAACAATAAATTAACAATAAATAATGCATTTTCTTCTCTACATTGGAAATCTAAACTTGCCATTTAAATTAGTATATTAATATTTTGAATTTGCCCATCGATTATAGGAGTATAAGAACATATATTTGGTTGATCTTTTAGTGTAACAAATAACTTATGTAACACATAACTATTTTAGTATAAGCCCCTAATAATTGGAACTTGCTTCTAATTAATATTAGAAAAATGAATTATTATAATTTTCGACGTAATTTAAACAAATTTCTGTTGTCTAGTTATTAACTATGTGATTATTTATTATATGCTTTATATGTTTATTTATTAATATAGTTTTAATTTAAAATTTACTTATATATATATTTATTGTTTTTTTACTCGCCATTATTATACACAGTTGAGTTATATAACTATTATATATTTACAGTATTTAAATAAACTACTCAATCAATCAATCACTCAATCAATCAATCAATCAATTGTTACGTAATGATTGCATAACGATTACATAACGGGGGGGCTAACCTCTCCAGTTCGCTCTCCATCTCCTGTATCTGTTCCTTCATCGCCTTGATGTCATTCTCTCGCGGTTCAATCTGTTTCTTGAGCTCTTTGATCTTGTAGTCGAGCACAAACTTGAACTTCTCGAGCTCCTGATTCTTCTTTTTTAAGTCGTAGATCCTCTTTTCCTTGTCCTAATGATTAAACTCGGTCAGAATGTGGCGGAATTCCAGTGATAGTGTTATTTACAGTGCATAAGATGGTATACATAGTATACATAGTATACATTATATATAATGTATACATAGTACACAATGTATACATGGTATACATGGTAGACATAGTACACATAGTACACATAGTACACATAGTAGACATAGTTCATATGATAGAGTTGAGTTAGCCTCGTGTAATTGCGTATCGATACATCTCTAATACCTATTGATATATTTACAATATTAATACCTATTGCTAGACCAAATAGGAAATGAAAGAGCAAAATTCTATTGTTTTCGTACTATAATCAAATATATCCAATCAATAAATATGTGTCTATCTATCTAGTTATCTATCTATATTTACGATTTATTTCATTCCATTTATTATTATTATTATTATTATGATAGCGTATATGATAGCATGTATGATAGCGTGTGTGATAGAGTGTGTGATAGAGTGTGTGATAGCGTGTGTGATAGAGTGTGTGATAGTGTGTGTGATAGTGTGTGTGATAGTGTGTGTGATAGTGTGTGTGATAGAGTGTGTGATAGAGTGTGTGATAGAGTGTGTGATAGAGTGTGTGATAGAGTGTGTGATAGAGTGTGTGATAGTGTGTGTGATAGTGTGTGTGATAGTGTGTGTGATAGAGTGTGTGATAGCGTGTGTGATAGAGTGTGTGATAGAGTGTGTGATAGAGTGTGTGATAGAGTGTGTGATAGAGTGTGTGATAGAGTGTGTGATAGCGTGTGTGATAGTGTGTGTGATAGTGTGTGTGATAGTGTGTATGATAGTGTGTGTGATAGTGTGTGTGATAGAGTGTGTGATAGAGTGTGTGATAGCGTGTGTGATAGAGTGTGTGATAGAGTGTGTGATAGAGTGTGTGATAGCGTGTGTGATAGCGTGTGTGATAGCGTGTGTGATAGCGTGTGTGATAGAGTGCATGATAGCGTGTGTGATAGCGTGTGTGATAGCGTGTGTGATAGCGTGTATGATAGCGTATGTGATAGAGTGTGTGATAGAGTGTGTGATAGCGTGTGTGATAGCGTGTGTGATAGTGTGTGTGATAGAGTGTGTGATAGCGTGTGTGTCCGGTGATTACAAGTATCCACCGACTACATAACATCAGTGAACCTGAATAGTTTCGTCCCTCTCGAGAATCTCCTTCTTGAGACCGTCGATGTCCTTCTCGAGATTCTTGATTATGCTGTTCAGTTTGATGGTTTCAACCTGGCGATGATGTTAGCGATACAATGTTAATGCACTGATGATGCACTGATGATGACTAATAATATACTGATAAGTATTAATGATCTACTGGTAATGTATTGATAAGAACTGATAATGGACTGATCACTTATAATTGACTGATAAGAACTGATAATGAATTGATAATGCATTGATAATGTACTTATAATGTACTGATAAGTACTTATAATAGACCAATAAGCACCGATATTAGACTGAGCGCGTGAAGGACAATAGAGAAGGACATAAACGTGATATTTCTTAATCTCGTCCTTCTGGTCCTCGATGTCTCGCTGAAGGCTGTTCGACTTCTTGCTCATGATGCCCTCGGCGCACTTGAGCTTGGTGTTCTGTTCCTTCTCGTCGCGAAGTCTGCGCTCGTACTTATTCTTGAGGTCGAGGATCTCGCGGTCGCCGTCCTCCTCAATCTGACGTTTGGTTTCCTCGTACTCGCGAAGGTGTTGCGCATTCTCGTCTACGTGCTGTCGGGGTTAAAGGTCATACACGGGGGTTAGAGGTTACGCATGAGTGAAGGAGGTGGCGTGCGGTCGATGAGAGGTTGTAGCGTGTGTATAGGCCAGTGGGAGTTAGAGGTCATATATAGGTTAGAGGTCATGTGAGTGTGCGGATGTTATACATAGATTAGAGGTGGGCTAACTCTTTAGAGGTCACTCGTCTGAGGTTATGTGATATATCCTCATTCTCGAATGGTAATGAGGTATTATAAAAAATGTCCTATCATAGACTATCGTGTGATATTAAGTAGTGGGAAACAAATGGACATACCATTTGAATAATTTTTCTACAAATATTTAAACAATAATTTATTTATTTAATGTTATTTAAATTAATCACTAATTTAAATATTACAGATATATAACAATTTAGTATAAAATATATATGTGAATATTAATATTTTTTAATGACAAATAATTTAACACTGAACATATGTATAATATGAACAATTATTATTATTATTATTGTAATTAAAAAAAATATATATATAAATATACTTAAAAATGTACATTAAATGTATAAATTATTAAAGATACAAATATAGTGCTGAGATAAAGTAAAATACACTATTACCATTTAAACATGCTTCTCTAATATATATCATATATATATATATATATATATATATATATATATATAAATATGTTCTTATAAACTATATTCATTATTATTGGTAATTATTATTTTTATTAGATAGTTTTTCATATATAATTAAATAAGCAATTATTTTTGGAATTTTCCCACCACTTTCAAATCCTTAAAAAAGGCACAGATTTATATCATACATATGTGTCATACATACCGTACATATGTGTGCCAGACTGCCACACCCACCTGTTTAAGTTTGACGTTGTGTTCGTCGATCTTGTCCTTGTAGTACTTCTCGGTGTTCTCCTGAGTCTTCTGGCGCGAGTCTTCCATCTCCTGAAGCAGGCGTTCGTAGTCTTCCTGCATCTTGTGGCTCTTCGCCTGAAGCTCCTGATACTTCTCGTACTCCATCATCAGCTTCTGGTTGTTCGACGACTCTGCGTGTTCGTCAGTGGTCGAGGTTAAGATACTGAACTCGAGATATACGGTAGTAACGCAACTTAAGTTTATTAGTAAATATTTAAAACATATTTAATGCGCGCTCGCTTCGGGAAGTGAACTCCTTCGAGCGATCGCGTGTTGAAATAGATAGGAATAACCAGAATTTTTTAAAACTCTCCAACTTTAAATAACTACTATATTTATACACAATGTGTTAATGTTATAATACTAATACATCATCATATGGTTCAGGTTGGGTTGGGTTTGGATTGGGTTTGGGTTGGGTTTGGGTTTTCATATATAGTTATAACTATGCTACATTTATACTATACTATACTATACTATGCTATACTATACTATACTATACTATGCTATATTATACTATACTATATTATACTATACTATATTATACTATACTATACTAGTTCGGCATGCATAAACCGAGGCGTTTTATTATTATATGTAAACCCAATGTTAATTTTTGTACTATATCGATTTCGGTATCAATTCATATCTATTTTGTCTTCCATATTTGTGTTTATTTATTTTGTGTTTACCTAATAAACTATATATTATTATTATTATATATGATCACTTTTTTATATATAAATTATATATTATTTTTTAAAATAAGAGAAATTTAAACATGCATTTTTTTAGAAATGAATACATTGATGGAAATATAATATAACATTTTAATTATAAAATTATATTATTCCAACAAATGGTACATCTATGCATGCGTATATTTGTTATCTAACTATACTGAACATTTAAAAAATGTATATTAAAGAATACAAAATTCCGGACTTTTTAGTAGAGTAATATTCATAAAATTAAAATACTGAGGTAATAGCTGTCAAAGTTTAGTAAAATAATTATAATACAATTAATGTTTATAATAGGTGATATTTGAAAACATCATTTATACTTATTAATATACAAAATTTATGTACAATGATATAATTTTTATATGCAATGATAGATAAATGATAATATAAAATATTTATTAGATACAAAAATGATATATTTTTTATAAATGGAAATTATGAAAGATGACACCTCACTATCTACTTTGTTGATCTATAAAACCGCAAGTATTCACAAATTCACGTAACTAATCGTAATTATGGCATAACCTTTACGTTTAGAAACAAACTTTTAAGTTTTTTTTAAATTTGTAAATTTCACGAATTTTTGAATTTAGTTAAATTTTAAACACGTTTAGTGAACATGTGATTTGAATATGCTGAAATGAACGAGGTTTAGCTAATCTATTTGATGAACACGTTTTGTATATAAATAGTGAACACACGAAGCGAAATATACTAAGCAAATACGATTAATGAACTCGTGAAGAAGTCATATATGCGAATATTCCATTAATGTGCGGCGCAAACCTAAATCTTGTAATTCTTTCGCGTGTTTCTCCATTGATTCGCTCAACTCCTCTTCGTGTTTAGTCTCGTCTTTATCTTTCTCCGTCTTCAGAACCTGACGAACGCAATCGCGTTATTGATGATACAATGTAACTACTGGTGTAATAGTGATGTGATAGTAAAGTGATGCAATAGTGATGAGTAATGATAACTAATGACTAATAGCTTATGGTAATAGCTTATGGTAATATATGTCTTATGTCGATGAATCATGGTAATATCTCTGTTGTACTATGGTTAGATAATAATGTTTGAGTCCGTGAAATATTTAATTCAAAATATTCAATATGTTCAATATATTCACTATATTCAATATATTCACTAATATATATATATATATATATATATATATATATATATATTGTTATTTTTATTTGTTGGAGTCCTTTCATCCCATCCAGGAACTTAGCTGAAGTTTTCACTTATAACCATATATGGCTCTAATGTCCCTTCGAAGCCGCTCTCATGTTAAGGCATCCATGGTTTTAACGAGAGCCGATCATTTATTTATACACAATTATATAAGATCACTTCTAAATAATATTTTAAGACCCATTTTATAAAATTAATTAATGGTCCGGACGAGGCTCGAACCCATGTCCTACTGCTTGTGTGTCTGACGCCTTAGCCACTGAGTATATATATATATATATATTTATAATTGATTGTTGCTAATTAACTCTCGTAAATTTTATTCTTTTACGAATAGTCTCATTGGTAGGAAGAAAAATATAGATTTACCTAATATACCTAATCACAAAATATGTTCAACTTTTATTAAACATTTTCAGATATAATCGCATACTTGCTAAATCTAATATTAGTATTAATCTGAATCCATTTGCCCCAAACTTTATTCCTTATTCTAATTTTCCACGAAATTATGGTTTTTCAGAATTTCATATGGTTTCAGATTCGGAAGTATATGATTTGATTATGTTATCCTCGTCGACTAGTCCTAATGATATTTTACCACTTAGTCTTATTAAAAGACTTTCTTATAACCTAGTGCCATATTATTGTTCTATTGTTAACTTTTCTTTATACACATCTAATTTTCCTACTATATTTAAACATGCGTTAGTTACTCCATTATTGAAGAAGTCTAACTTAGATTGTTCAAATCTCTCACATTATAGACCTATATCGAAACTACATATGCTAAGTAAAATAATTGAGAAAGTTGTTAATAAACAAATCAGAGAGTACATAATGATTAATGATCTTAATGATAATTTTCAGAATGCATATCGACCAGGACATAGTACTGAGACTACTTTAATAAAGTTAACTAATGATATAATAGGCTACTTAGATGATTCAGAACATGCGCAGTTACTTCTTCTTGATCTATCTGCTGCTTTTGATAGTTTAGATCATAATATTCTTATTTCTAGACTAAGATCAATAAGTTTTAATGATTATGCAGTAAATTGGTTAATTTCTTATCTATTTGGTAGAAAATACTCTATAACATTACTCTATATATTAAAGGTATTTATTCACCAAATGAATCTCTAATATTTGGTGTTCCGCAAGGATCTGTATTAGGCCCATTATTATTTATGATTTATATTCTTCCTATCTCTAAAGTTATTAAACAATTTCCTAATATAAATTATGTCATATATGCTGAAGTTATACTAGAAAGTTCCTACTTGTAGTATTAATGTTCCTAATAAGTTAACCTTGTGTGCTCGAAATTTAAGAAGGTGGCTTATTCTCAATAACCCTTTTCTAACTCTTCTAAAACTAAACTACTTAATATTACCTTTAAACCTTTTATGTTTGATTCTACTGTTATCATTCCAAGTGATTGTGCTAAATCTCTTGGAGTTATATTAGATTCTAAATTAGGATTTACTCAATTCGTCACTTCGCAATGTATACACTAATCTTAATCTATATAATATTAGAAAAAGTACTTAGCACTGAATCAACTATTGCGATAGTGCAATCTTTTGTGTTATCCAATATTGTAATAGTTTACTCATTAATTCCAAACTTAAATTATATTATGGATTAAATAGGGTTATTAAATCATCTATGAGATTAATTATTAATATTAAGAGGTATGATCAAATAGTATTACTAAAAAAATAGGTGAATTAAATTGGTTTCTTTCGGACGAAATGTGAAATTTAAAATACTGAGCATAACTCATAAAACTGTTATTATGAGAATGCCTAAATATTTAAATAAACTTCTAAATGTAGAATTAATGAGGTCGTCTATAATATTATAATTTATTTTCAGTACCGAAGATTCATCTGATAAGAATTGGGCTGGGATGGGCTGTTCCGATCTTATGGAACTCTCTTCCCAAGACATTACGTAATATTAGGAGTCATGAAGTTCAATTCAAGAAGTTTTTTTGTTGAAAATTTAATTAATTTATTTATTATTTTTTTTTTTAATATATTCTCAATACTTGTGATATTTTAGAATATACGAGTGTACAAATAAATGATTTACTTACTTACTTACTACATATATATATACATATATATATATATATATATATATATATATAGATAATAAACAGAAGACATTGAATGTTGTTCGTGTATGCTAACCTGATTCTTAGTCTTCAGAGATTCCATCTCCTGAATGAACTTCTCGGTGAGCTCCTTGATCTTCTCGTTGTAGTTCATGTCCTTCAGACGAAGCTGGTATTCGTTCTCCATCTTTAGTTCGTCGACGCGCGTCTTCAACTCGGCCATCATCGTGTTCTGCACGGACGCACGGATGGATGGGTGGGTGATAATACGGTGGTTAATAATAATGTATACTTTAGCATTAATATTGTAATTCACTCACGAACGATTTATTTACATTTAGATTTTTATATTTATACACTTACTACTACTAAACACGATGTCACGTATGAATAGTTAGAGGTTAAGGTATGGATAGGTAGAGGTTAAGGCATATCTCCCACAATCGGTGGCCTAACCTTCTCTTCAAGGTCACACTTGGTGATCAGAATCTCCTCAGCATAGGCTACCTCCTTATCACGTTTGATGCCCCGTCCTTCCTTGTCCTGAATCTTCCAGATCATCACGCAGGCGTCGTTAGACACCGTGATCAGGTACTGGTCGTCGTAGGTTATCTTCATCTGTAGCGAGGAGGGGGGGATGAGGGGGTTAGTGATGTGATTGGTCGATAGCTTTGTCCTATCTATCGAAACGCGGTCATATCATTTTCAAATAGAAATCATATTAGCGAATATTTTTGCGTGCCTTTTCTAATAATAATAGCTGTGTATATTATAGATCATATATAATAGGGCGTTCACATCAATTCCGTTTTCCTTACGTTACGTGAAATCCGTACAGAAAATGCATTTTTATGAATCATTTACAAAAAATTTTCTGTAATGAATCATATTCCTATTTTTCTGTAATCGTTTTCTGTAATCGTTTTCTGTACAGAAAGTGAAATAGGAATGATCCAATTTTTCTGTACAGAAAAATAATTCACATAGCTGAATGAACCTTTTTATTAATAATAGTTGGCGTTATATGATTTCATAGTTGTAAATATAATATTTATTTCTAATAGTATTGAAACTTTGATTATATATATATATATACATATATACACTATTATACTAACATATTATAGTAATATATATATATATATATATATATATATATATATATATATATATATATATATGTGTGCGTGTGTGTATGTGTGTATAATATTAACTAATACATTAAATTATATTATAATTTTATAAATTTATAAAAAAAATTATATATTTATAATAATGTCATTGGATTAACGATATATTTATTGATATAATTAGATATTTTTTACTAATTTTAATAATTATATTATATCTAGATAATAAAATAATATAAATATTATCGAATAATTCATCAGTGTAACTATTATTAACTAATATATATAATTATATTTATAATTTTATAATTTTATAACAAAAATTATAAATTTATAAAATATGTAATTCTATTAATTTATTATGTAATAGTATTATATAGATTATTTTACTTATTTTATTATTAATATAATATCTATATAATAAAATAATATTAATATTATCGAATAAGTCATTATCTTAACAGGTATTAACTATTATATTTATATTACTTAATTATATTTTATTTGTATATGTATATATGTATATTTTCGAATTTAGTTTTTTCATTTTCTGTACGGTTTCACGTAACGTAAGGAAAACGGAATTGATGTGAACTCCCTATTATAGATCAAACATATCGGTTATTTGCGAATATTTACAAATTCATGCAGAGTGAATATTTGCATGATATGAACTTAGCTTAATGTCATTATTCTTAAGTATTTTTATTTACTATTACCATCTATTATATTAAAACAAATATGTATTCAATCAATCGAGTCTAGTTTCGTCTTTCGCGCTCGATTAACCTTGGTGATTCCTTGCGAATGACCTTGATATTCGGTCCACTCGCCGGGTATGGTGAGGGGGTACTTCATGGCTCTAAGCGCCCCGCTACCGGTGCTCGTGAACAGCATACGGCCGGAGTGTGACATCACCACACTGGTCAAGGACGTGTCACCTGACTCTACGTTGCGCAGGATCTAGGGGGGGTAGTAGGGGGTAGTAGAGGGTAGTAGGGGGTAGTAGGTCTAGTAAGGGCTAGTAGGGGGTAGTAGGGGTTAGTAGAGTGTAGTAGGGGGTAGTAGGGAGTAGTAGGGGATAGTAGGGAGTAGTATGGAGTAGTAGGGAGTAGTAGGGGGTAGTAGGGAGTAGTAGGGGGTAGTAGGGGATAGTAGGGAGTAGTAGGGAGTAGTAGGGGATAGTAGGGGGTAGTAGGGAATAGTAGGGAGTAGTTGGGAGTAGTAGGGAGTAGTAGGGGGTATTAGGGGGTAGTAGGGGGTAGTAGGGTACGGGGTGATGGGAGTAGAGTGAGGGAGACAATGGGAAGGGCGGCGATAGTAGGGGTAGGGCGGTGTATAAGGTAGTAGAATAGTGATGTATTAAGGTTGTGGAATGCTAGCATAGCGGTAGCCTAACACCGACTATCATCATAATTAGGATACTTCGATGATTTTGCGCAAGATCTACTGTATAGAATCATAGTACAATAGTAGTGTAATAATTTTATATTATAAATATAATTATAATAATATCAATAATGATAATTTAAAATAATAATAATAATAGTAAAATAAGAATAATAATTTACTATTAAAATAATATTGAAATAAATTTCTACGTTAAAATTTTAATTTTAATTAAGCCCAATATATATTTGGAGATGTACGATGGAGGGAGACGATAGTGAAATAGTAGTAGTGATTCATGTGTTCACGATTATAATCATAACTATAGTAATATCAATAATTGTAATAACAATTATAATAATAATAATAATAATAATAATAATAATAATAATAATAATAATAATAATAATAATAATAATAATAATAATAATAATAATAATAATAATAATAATAATAATAATAATAATAATAATAATAATAATAATAATAATAATAATAATAATAATAATTATAATAAAATAATAATAATAATAATAATAATAATAATAATTGCAATAAAAACTATAATAAAATTAAATGTATAATAAGTTATCTTCTATCACATACTAAATATATTTTTTCAAATTAAAATCTATTTCATAAGATCGAATTATATTCATATTCGGTAATTACGCGCGCAAACAACAAGTGTAAATACACAGCGATGACTGTACGATATGCCGGTAACAAGATGGAGGCCTAGGAGGTCACGCCCCCTGAAATGTGCTAAACAAAATTCACATGTTCATACTATCCATCTATAATAATAAATGAATCTATAATTATAACTATTATAATAGATTAAATATTGAAAATTTTAAAATATTTAAAATCTATTAACTTCCCCTGAGAATAATTCTCAGTTACTGGGGGCCCCGCTGTAGCATGAAGATCACAGACCTGTGATTCGTAGATCTCCTTGAGTTTCTTATCGGAGCCGACCACAAACATAGTCTTGCCGTCGGGAGTAACGGTTACACTGGTGTACGAACACGACTTCAGCACGTTCTCGCCGACTCTCTTACCTGTGATAGCGTACGGCAATATTGTACATAATATTAATGTTTTTTGATACTATCGTTATTATTCAGCCAAATATATATACAAGTAGTGAAGCATCAATAATTGTTATAGACCATTCACTTAATTAATAACTTGAAGTACTTTAATTTAAATTATAACTATGGAATATATTCCTAAGTTATCCATATATATATATATATATATTCAAGACAAGAATTAAAAATTACTTATTATCCTATAATATTTTTAAAACATCTGATAAATAAAGAATTGTGTAAGGAGTCTATTAACTATGTTTTCAAATGAAATACATGTTTGTGTGTGTGTATGTGTGTGTGTGTGTAAAGAGATATATCCTACATTCTTTATACAGTGGGAATCGTTATGCTTGAAAATATTACATATAAGGTGTTAATTTAATAAATAGCGAATTTATCAACTCAAGCAGTCCAATTGCCAGCGTGACATCATGATAGACGCTTGGTGAGGTGTACACAGCGCGATAGATCTTACGCAGAGTTGTTTAGATTTATATTCTAACAAACGTTCTTACGCACACTACGAACATCTAATAGTGTTAAAATAGACAATCTGTGCAACACATTGTTGTAGTATAATCACCACCTAGGATTTATTGAGGGATAAATTTGTGTCTGCTATGTGTATTGTATACACCATATATATATATATACATATATATATATATATATATATATATATACCGTGATTTCTATAAATAAATACTACTATTATAATACAACTAATGTTATGTAGGGAATTTAGCTGTGAAAATAGCGATAGCATGGCAAACAGCAGACATGAAAGTTTACATTAAAATATCAGAATGAATGCAGAAATATCGGAAGAGGTAGATAAATGTAAATATCTAGGAGCAACTATAGATGGTGCCGGTGAAGCAGAGATCCGGATTAGACTAGCCGACTCTACATCGGCATTGATATGTATTCTACATAGTTATACGTCGTAGTTGAATGTATCGTACACCTACGAATGTATAGTATACCTAGGGACGCCGCAACAGTGGGGGACTGGGGGATATGACCCCCCCCCCACATTAAAATCTAGGGAGACCTCCTATGCATTGGCCCCCCCCCCACCCCATTTTTACCGCAACATTATTTTGATCGGTTGGTCCGCCCCCTATGTACACACCATCGTCGTAGCGCCCCCCTAAGTATACCCCTCGTTCGCGATGAGTAGCGCCACCTACCTAGTATGGTGTCCCATTCGTAGACGGCGCCGTCGAGACCGCAGGAAACCATCTTCGTGTCGTCGGCGCTCCAGCAAACTGAAAGTACTTTACCGTTGTGACCTGATGCCGGCGAGGTAACGATAACAGTAACGATAACAATGGTAACGATGGTAATGATAAGTAACTGTAAGCTTAAAGGCGTGTGTACAAACGGAGTAGAGTAGGACGCGTACATATCTCTACGCTCGTTGCAACTTTCTAGATTAAATACGATGTGTAAAAACGGCGCGTTCGTATTCGGAAAAAAATAATTTAAGTTCGAAAATAGAGTGTAAAACGCTCGCCTATCTCTGCATGTACGCGTGCCTGAACGGTATCAACATGCCTGAAGGTATAGTTATAACGATGTATTACCGGACTCGCAGATGTCAGAGTGACCTGATGGTGTAGGGGTTATACATATATATATATATATACATATATAGATAAATGTGGGGCAGTTCGAAGCAATGGGGCGTATCGCTTTCGCTGATCCTCCTTAGAATTTGTCTATAAACTGATTTCATTGATTTATATATATATATGTATATATATAGAGAATTTCATAGTTAATTTAATGTTTTTATTAGTATTATGTAAATATTTTGTTAATTTTTTTTTACTATTTTTGTTAATCATATTACAATATATTTATAATAAATATTTAATATATATATATTTAGTTTCAATTTAACGATAAACGAAAATAAATTCCTGATATTCCATATATTTTGTAAGTTTACACACTTATGAATTTATATATATATATATATAAATTAAACTTCTCCATATGATACATATATAAGTTACATCTATAAAAGTGATTAGGCCTTTATGTATTACGTAACCAAGTGTGTCTCTATCAATGAGACGAGGGAGCAGAGGAGGGGTGTAATAGTTGATACCCTTGAGATTAGGGTGGAGGAGGGGTGTAATGGTTGAAACCCTTGAGGTTAGGGTGGAGGAAGGGTATAATGGTTGAAACCCTTGAGGTTGGTGACGTTCTCGAAGGTAGTGGTCGAGTACAGCTGAATAATGTTCACGTGCACCGCTGCGAACAGGTTACCTCCGTTACTGAAGGAACACTGCGGGAAGGGGTTGCCATGTAGGGGGGGAGGGGTTGCCATGTAGGGGGGGAGGGGTTGCCATGTAGGGGGGGAGGGGTTGCCATGTAGGGGGGGAAGGGTTGCCATGTAGGGGGGGAGGGGTTGCCATATAGAGGAGGGGTGGGGCAGGAAGGGGAGGTTAAAGAAAGGTGGATACATATGGAATGAGGATAGGGTATATGATACGTACGGAGGGGAGGGGAGAGGATAAATAGGTGACTATGTATGAGGATAAATAGAGTAGAATATGATGATATAAATGTGGTATAAGTTTAGTGGTAGTATTTACTGGAAGTAAATTTGTACATACTTTATAATGAATGCGATAATTTAGTTAATTAAAATATGTAATAAATGCTATAATATAATAGAATATTAACTATAGTATATTTATATTAACTAATATAAATAGAATAATACGATGGTAAATAAAAGTAATCTGAAGTATAATATTAGTATATTAGAATATAACATTTTAAGTTAATTTAATTGATTTATAATTTAATTATATAAATATAATTGTAAATATAACCTAACTTCTAACTTCGTTTCTAATAAATAGAATCATTATATACGAGGGAATATAAAATCTAAAAAAAACACATATTTTATAAGATAAGTTATAATAAATAGGCTAGATATGTAAAAATAATCAATTAAAGAGATATTGATTGATTGATTGATTGATTGAAAGTTTATTTAAACACTTAAATAAATCATAAATGATTTCTCAAAAGTGTATACATAGAATACAAATAATAAGATATAATGTTTATATTTCATATAATGCATTGCGATAATAATAAATCAATAATCGACGTAAGTGACCGATCAACCGCGCGGTATCAGAACTATCGCGTACGGGTACCGGTAAACTTGGACCAGGTAAACTCGGACCAGGTAAACTCGGACCACTTTTGAAATAAACAAGGACCACTTTTGAAGAAAACTCGGACCACTTTTATGCTTTAACCCATATTATAGAAGTATACTATATATATTTATTTTAAAATGGGCCTAATCTTATTCTAAAGTGGTCCGAATTTTATTTCAAAAGTGGTCCGAGTTTACTGGTATTCTCGCGGACCTACCTCGCGACATCCTCGTATGGCGAACTCTTTAAACGTGCGAATGTCGTCGATGAGGAGGTTCATGAGTCGCAGTTTGTCGCTGAAACCGACCAGAATGAAGAGCCCGCTCGGATGCAACGCGATGCTGTAGGCTTCGTCGGCGAACTCGCGGTACAGTTCCACGTTGCTAGGGGGCGGGGTGGAATTAGTCACGCGGTACAGTTCCACGTTGCTAGGGGAGGGGGTGGGCGGGCGTGGAATTAGTCACGCGGTACAGTTCCACGTTGCTAGGGGGCGGGCGTGGGTGTGGAATTAGTCACGCGGTACAGTTCCACGTTGCTAGGGGGCGGGCGTGGAATTAGTCAAGCGGTACCGTAACACCGATAATAGAAAGTAGACTACTACTAAAGTATTACAGAGGCTGCGTGAATATCATTATTATATAGTCTATTGCGTAATATATTTTAAACGATATTATAATTACAGATTATATTCATAGATTTACTTCTAAAATTTGATTCCATTATTTTTTTTATTCTTTATATTTGTATCATAATATGGTTCGGTTATTGTGGTTTTTTTAGTTATTTTATTTAATGTAACACAACAAGTGTTATCACTTTGTTTTTGTGCCTAATAGATCTATATCATCATCATCATCATCATCATCATCATCATCATCATCATCATCATCATCATTATCATCATCATCATCATCATCATCATCATCATCATCATCATCACCATCATCATCATCATCATCATCATCATCATTACCATCATCATCATAATCATCATCATCATCATCATCATCATCTTTACCATCATCATTATATATACAATACGATCGCAAGCTAATAATGCTTAGTGTACCAGGTATCAAAGTTCCAGATGCGAATAGATCTGTCCATGGAACACGTGGCGATGATTGGCTTACGAATGCAGACGTCTACGCCGGTCACCTGACTAGAGTGAAACATCTGTGGTATCGACTCAAACTTGGCGATGTCTCCCTGTGGAATAGGGTAGGGGGGGATAGGAGATGTAGGTTGTAGGGGAGGGTAGGGGAGGGTAGGGGAGGGTATGTAGGGGAGTGTAGGGTAGGGTAGGATATGAAGGGGAGGGTAGGATAGGGTAGGGTAGGGGAGGGTAGGGATATGTAGGGGAGGGAAGGGGAGGGTAGGGCAGTGGAGGAGAGTGGAGTGGAGGGAAGGGTAGGGATATGTAGGGGAGTGGAGGGTAGGGTAGGGTAGGGGAGGGTAGTGATATGTAGAGAGAGTGGAGTGGAGGGAAGGTAGGGAAGGGGAATGATACATTTCTTCGGTAATATTTAAGAAAGACTACACTTTGCGGTGTCCTGGTATATATCTTACTAATAGTTACTAATAGAGTGACTGAACTCGACTCGGTAATATATTATTGTAAATAAATAAATAATGTATTGATATAATAACAAATGGATATGAAACAATAAAAAAAGACTGGGAAATAGAATACATAAATAATAATTATTTATGATTGACATGTAATATTTTATAGTATATGTTTTCGAGGTAATATACTTTAATACGATAATAAATCATGTATGCTGTTATAATTTCACTTACGTATGTAATTATATGTATGTAAATGAACTATTTATAGGTAATAAAATTAAATACTTTTATTATTAAAAAAATGCATAAATTTAAATAAAAATATATATCTGTTAATAATAACATTATTTTTAGTTTATTACCCATTATAATTCATTATTATCTATAGTACATTTACATTTATATTAAGTAACGATTTAAAATTTTATATACTATTGTAATAAAACATATTACAGAGAAATGCATTATTAAAGTAGGATAATTTGCATATTTATATTAGCGTGAAAAGTGAAGTGATGCAACAAACACATTACATATGATCAGGTAATAATTGTGGATTGATAGGTGAGAAAGAAAATGATTGCAAAAGTATAAGAATATATAATATATATTCGGTGTAAAAGAATCATTATTTACATCCGGTAGCTGTGGTGTTATAGGGAAAATAGTTAGTAGTCAAAGAACTTAAATCAATTATTTAATATTATATATTATATATGTTTTATTTACAATAATGTTGATCAGTAATAATATTTTCAGTTATACAAACATCTTACACTCACACTTACTCGAACGACCGACAAAATGAGTCTAAGATAGCAAATTATTCTTACATGTATTCATATCGGTCCAAAACAAAAGTAGCATTTGTAAAAAGTCTAAGTTAGCGGGGTTTCTGAGTTAGCCTGAGTCGACTGTATGTATACACGTAAGTTCTTTAACACCCACCCACACACACACACACACACGCACACACACACACGCACACGCACACACACACACACACACACGTACCCACACACACACGCACACACACACACACACCCACACACACACGCACGCGCACACACACACACACACGCACACACCTTATTGAGATCGGCGCTGCTCAACGCTATCGAGTAGATCTGGTTGATGTTGGTCGTGCAGATGAGGTTCTCCTCCGAAGGCGAAACCGTCAGACACGTGATTATCTGATTCTCAGACTTGGGCGGGTCAGACGAGTTGTTGTCCACGGGGATCTACGGCGGCGGGGTCATAGGTTATAGGTTAATCTGGTGAGATGTATTCGCGTTCAAGCGCGATAATGTTGGTAAACGTGATTATATATCTATACGTGTGTCATTCTATCTCCCTCCCTCCGTAGCATACGACAAACACTAACACTAATTACATAACAGTTACAGCAGCCACGCGTTACATCATATATAGGTTATTGTACAATTATACATGATTAACAGGCATAACTGGTCGTCACACAACGAGAGAACATATTTGTATCTTAATCTGAAGCATTTTAAGGGATAGCGAATCATTTGTATTACTATTTATTAATAGTATTAACAAATGCAGTTTCAAATCAATTTTATTAATATTATTATAAATTAATTAATTACTTATTTATTTGATCTCTCAAATGGGCTTTAAGTTTTCCTTATTTTTATTTCTATTTATTATATCATTATAAATAAATAGCTTCTAATAAATATTATTAATATTATATATTATATATTATATATTGTATATTGTTTATTATAATAACATAGTATATATAATATATTATATATTATATATTATATATTATAATAACATAGTATATATCATATATTATATATTATATATTATATATTACATATTGTATATTGTATATTATAATAACATAGTATATATCATATATTATATATTATATATTATATATTATATATTATATATTATATATTATATATTATATATTATATATTATATATTATATATTATATATTATATATTATATATTATATATCATATATCATATATCATATATTATATACTATACATTATATATTATATATTGTATATTATAATAACATAGTATATATCATATATTATATATTATATATTATATATTGTATATTATAATAACATAGTATATATCATATATTATATATTATATATTCTATATTATAATAACATAGTATATATCATATATTATATATTATATATTATATATTATATATTATATATTGTATATTATAATAACATAGTATATATTATATATTATATATTATATATTATATATTATATATTATATATTATATATTATATATTATATATTGTATATTATAATAACATATTATATATTATATATTATATATTTATATATTGTATATTATAATAACATAGTATATATTATATATTATATATCATATATTATATATTATATATTATATATCGTATATCATATATCATATATATATACATTAATTACAAACTTTGATCTCGCGGATACGTTTGAAGTATTCCTTATCGTCAGCCTTCTCGTACAGATGAACGGTTCCGGTTCCTACGGCGCAGGCGAAACCTTTACTGTAGGATACTATGGCTGTCACCGCACACGACCCCATTACATCCGAGGCTATGGTGGACCTGAGTGACAGGTGGGGCGGGGGGTGGGATGGGTGAGGTGAGGCGAGGGTTTTAGTGTTTCGAAGGTTTACGATTCGTAAAATTATATTTTCTAAAAGTATAAAAAGTATATGTACGACGTATTGTCAATATTATTAAAGATATAAATTAAATTTTAACAAACCTTAGTTTTGTTCAAAAAAAAATTGAAGGTCACATAAATATATGTATAATATAAATTATATGTAAATAAGTCATTGCTCGCGCACAAACGCGATCACACAACAATACGCCCACACCTACATACACACTCACACACACATACACACGGCCACATACCTATCGCCCGTGTTGCTGATCGAAGCCTGACTCGCGTTGAACTCGTGTTTAAGCTCGCCGGACTCGAACAGATACAACTTGCCGAAGTCGGTGCCTACGATCACCCTCTCGTCGCTAACCCACGCCTCGCACGTGTAGTTCTTCTGTATCTCGGCGGTTACGCTCGCCTGCGGGGTAGGGTAGGGAGGGTGGGGACACGATAGAGGGGGTAGGGTAAGGAGGGTGGGGTCACGATAGAGAGGGTAGGGTAGGGAGGGTGGGGTCGCGATAGAGAGGGTAGGGTAGGGAGGGTGGGGTCGCTATATAGGGGGTAGGGGTGGGGTAATCATAGGGAGGGTGGGGCCACGATAAAGGGGGGTAGCGTTTGGGGGATAGGGTGACATTAGGGTAAAGATAAGCGGGGTGGGGTTGTATGGTGGGAGAATTACGTGTATGTAAAGAGTTTATTGAAATAGAGAATGTGTTTATGTAATTTTAAATATATTATATTCGTTATTTGTTATCTAATATATAAGAAATGTTTTCGTTCATAATATATAATAGATTTAGCCACATATCGTCTGCATTAAAAATTATTCTTTCTAATTATTGTGTGCTTGCTAAATCTTCTAAGCGTATAATTTGAAGCTTCCGATATATAGCTATAAAAACCAGGCACCATTATTTAGTTACGCTATATGAATGTAAAGTATACATTACTTATTTATAATTATAATCTTATAAAATGGTCGATTACAACATTCTATTTAGTACTTTATTTATCATTAATAGTTTTTATGTAATCTAAACTTCTACAATGCTTATTGTATTATAATATAAATATCTAAACACAACTATACTTGTTATAAGTGATATTTTGTATTAGTTTACTCTATTCAATGACTATTTACTAAAGCTTTCGTATAATGTGAATAAGAACTGATAGATTATCTAAAGGGGGTGTCCCACTACCAGTATATCCAGAAATAATGTCCGAAAATTGTTGCTAGAAAGTGATTTTTATCAAGTTGTAGTGGGATACCCCATTTAAAGTTACTATATTTCCGGAAAGTTGCCGGAAAGTAAGGGGGTATCCCGCTATAATTGTAGTTAACTTGCTAGAAAATCACTTTCTAGTAAACATTTCCGTAAATACTGGTAGTGGAATACCCCCTTTAAATATGTAATGTAATAATAGCTACGTGTCACACGAAATAAAAGTAATCGCTCTACCTTTTGCAGTGCAAACTGTTTCAAGTTTCCTTCGCTGTAACGGAACAGCTTGAACACTCCGGAACCTACGACGCAGAGCTGGGTGTTGTCTTGAGGATTGAACGCCACCTGGTGTACGAAGAGTGTATTAACTATTCATATTTCACCGATTGAAGAGTACGACGACGTCATTACGAATATTTTAATATTTTGAATATTCGAAAGCGAGGGAATAACTTCCATTTTAATGTTAATCTTATTATTTAATATACAATTATATATCATTATATATAATTATATATAATTATATATAATTATATAATATTATACAAGAATCTACCGTATTATACTCTATTATATATAATTATATACATTTAATTATTATTATTATTATTATTATTGAGAGTAATTATTGTAAATCAATATTAATATGTAAGTGATGATTTTTATTAGAATAGCATTACAAATATTGAAATCACAATTATAGAGAAATATGGATAATATAAAAAATAAATACAATTTAAATAAAAAAACTATGTCTACTCAGTTTAATTAGTATATTTACTTGGGGTATATATATCTCAATGGAAGAGTCAAAATTTGGTAAGCACCATGTATTTCTCATTTATTTCTTGTATTAATCGAAAACTATTAATAAAAAAATATTACAGATTTGTTTCGTAATGTCATGGGCCCCAGTTATTTATATCTTGTAAAAGTGTAAGACATCTTGATGGGTCCATTTGTATCCGCTATTTATATACGATAAATAATTAGAATATCGTAAGTTACCTGAAAAACTGGACCATTCGTAGTCGGGTTGTTGGTTTTAATGGAAGCCATGATTTTAGATTTTTCCCACGTCCAATAGAATAACAGATAATCGGGTTTAGACGATTGAGCGGCCAAATATTTCGAATCCGGTGAAAAAGCGAGACTCACAAATTCCGTCGACTAAGCAATAATTAGTTTATATTATTACTCACATAAATGTTAATATCAATATATTAGTATAAATATATAGCACATAATTTACTAATTTAATAATTAATTCGAATACCATGTTAAACTAATGGTGAATATATAACCTATTCTGAAATTATAACCTGTAAATCTGGGGAGGTGAGTATCTTTCGTTTGCGAAGCGAATGTAAATCGAATACGGAGATGGTCGCCCTGTCCATCTTCTCAGCGATAGCGACGTAACGACTGTTCAGTATACAGTATATGTAGTGTACAGTAGTACATAGTATGTGTAGTGATTAATATGATCGAATGTGGCAATATCCGCAGGAGTGGCTAACGGTTACCTCAGTGGGCGTGGCTAACGACTAAGCAATCGCTATAAAAGGGGTTTCACACCAACGCGAACGCAATTATTAACTCTAATTATTAGAGGTTAAAGTTTAACTATATTATTTAAATCTCAGTAAAAGTTTTACACCTAATTATTAGATTTACTAACTTCGTTCGAGTCGGTGGGAAACACTAACCGATTAGAACTGACCGCCATGGCCGTCATGCCCTCGCTCTTCTCCGAGCAGGCGATGAACTTCTGCGTCTTGACGTCGGTGTTGTAGAGGACGATGTTCTGCCCGCTAGGGTAGACGATCGTCTGTTCGTCGTGGTAGCATATGTTGCCGGCGATGTTACTCCGAAGACCGAATATGTGGCGCGGTTGCGCGATAGCTATCGACATGTTCGCTGTGTTCGTTGACGGCGCTCGTACCAGTGGTTACCGGGTGAACGAGTTCTATTGATTTAGCATTATTATTAGTTATATCATATCTTGCTTTATAATATTTACGATACGTAGTAGGCTACTACTAGTAGCATATATTCCGTAAATATATATGTATATGTAAATTATTATATATAATTTATATTTATAAATATATATGTGTTGCGGTATTGTTGTATTTAAAAATATATAGTATTTGAATAATAGATTAAGTATATTTGTGTAGAATTCAAATAATATTACTTATATCGAACGTGTTAAATTATATTTACATTAATATAGATATATATATAAATATGATTATTTAATAAATGATATTCAATTGGTGAATGTATACATTAATAAATAAATATTGAATATATTAATATGATATTATTTATATATGTTATGTTTATTGAAAATACCGGTTATTTTAAAATAAATTACCGGTTTTGTATTAAATATTAATTACACATTTTTATATAGATTTAGTGTATAATAAGACACATATTCTGTATACTATTCTAAGTAAGCTTACAAATTTTAAATATGTAACCTACATAATTATTATGATAATATTTCTAACAACAAACGAAAATTATTTGTTAAGTAATTGTTGTCAACAAATTAGGATTTAATCAGTGAATATTTAAGTATATTTAGTTAGTTCGTGAGTTTAAATTAAAGTAGGTATTCATATAAAGATTTTAAAATAATAATCAATATATAATATATTAATATATACACTTTAATTACTAATATATAAACTTTATAAAATACCGTTAGTTAAATAATATTCATCATTAAATCAAAGATTAATGTTAGTTTTAACCTATACTAAAGGATATAAATATTTAAAACATCATTATTATATATATATAAACGAACTATATAACTAAATAACCTAATATTAGAAATTAAAAATGTTATATACACAAAAATCAATAGTATAATCAAACATTTACTTTAAAATATATAATTTTGCATAATCAAATAAGTTTTATTTACGAAATTTTGTCGTCAAGGATACATAAATTTATCAATGATAATAACGATTTCTAAAACAATCTATGGTAAACAAAAATTTAAATATAATTTTATGATACATAATTTTATATAAGCATATTCTACAGTTATAAGTAACATAACGTATATAATTTGTATAGTATGAATGTTTGCAAACTTTTTTTTAAAATAAGCTTACAATCTAATAATTTATATATCCATAGATTTAGAATACCCATTTTATATAGATCTATATCTAATAATATTGAAAGTTTAAATAAGTCTAATGTCACGTATGCCCCAGAACCTTATGATAACATACTCGAGAGCACAGATAAACATACTGATGATATATTACGAACTGGTATAGAAGTTTATCTTAATTTTATAACTGAAGATGAGGAGAAATCAATGTATTCTGAAATTCATAACTATATCAGAAGATTACGTTATGAAAAAAACCACTGGGATGATGTTAGTCTTACTTACTTAGTTTTAGTATATCGAATAAATATTCTTGTAAATATATCTATTTAAAAAATTCATAATATATATATATATATACATATTAATATATTTAATTACTCTTATTATAAAAAATCATATGATATTATATGATATATAAATTATATAATCATTTAATAATTATATAATAATATGGGAGAAGATTAAAAAGAATGAGATGAGGGTTAAAGGTTATATTTGAAATACGAGTTAATAGTATATATATATATATATATATATATATATATATATATATATATATATACTATTAACAATAAATAATAATATATATATATATATTATAGATATTTGTGGGTTATTTGCGTAGAGCTAGAGAGAAAAGATTCTCTTTAACTCTATGGTTATTTGGTTTAATTGGTTTTGTTTTGTCCTGCCTGAATTTTTTTAGCTACATTACATCCCAAAGTGAGCCTATACAAATGTATTTCATATTTAAAATTTAACCTTTGCAACTTAACTCGTCCTTTTTGATCGTAACTCTAATAATATTATATTAAATATATTTAATATAATATATGACATATGTCATATATGACATTATAATAATATATAATACATTTTAATAATTTCATATCAAAGACAGGATATCTGATGAGGGTGACAGACGTTTCGTATACAAATATCAGACGAAATTATTATACCAATTGTCCGTATGAAACGTCTTTTATACGAAACATCTGGAACTCTTATACGAAACGTCTGGCATTCTCTGATGATGGCTTATTACTGAAAACAGCTATATATATATATATTTGTATGTATAGATATAAGTGTATATTATCATAATAACTATGCACTCATGTTAATTAATTATGAATATTGCATTATAACCAGCAGCAATATTCCGGGTTATCAAGATGACATGGTGAGCTGCTTTGTTAAACCATCTCTAACTCCATCTCTAGCTACCTATAAGAAATTCCTTAAATAAGCAATGTTCTAAAGCCTCGTCCCTCTTTCCGTCGATATAACAGGCGATACACTGGTACCGAGAGCTCGAGAAGAGGCAGTGGTCGTCGCAGAACGCACCGATCATAGAACGACTGCGCAGGACGGCGTTTCCGAGCGAGCACCGCACCACCGATAACCTCGACCAGGTGCACATTCTCGATCTCAAGGAAGACGGCTACATTAAACCTCACGTGGACAGCGTTAGGGTTAGTGATTTAGGGTTAGTGCGTTAGGGTTAGTGCGTTAGGGTTAGTGCGTTAGGGTTAGTGCGCTAGGGTTAGTGCGTTAGGATTAGTGCGTTAGGGTTAGTGCGTTAGGGTTAGTGCATTAGGGTTAGTGCGTTAGGGTTAGTGCGTTAGGGTTAGTGAGTTAGGGTTAGTGCGCTAGGGTTAGTGCGTTAGGGTTAACGCGCTGCTCAATATCTAATTATATTTATTTTTAATTTAAAAAAATCAAATTCTAATATATTTATTTTCCATTGTGGTACGCATTAAAATATAACTGAAGAATAGCTAACGGCGTAAAGTTATTAGGCGTACCTATTGATACTTATTAATAAACGTCAATTAAAAATAGTTACCGATACGATAATATATTGAGTGTGTCATAAATAATTAATGATTAAATTATACACACACACACTTACACACACACACACACACACACACACACACACACACACACACTCACACACACACACACACACACACTCACTCACTTAGGTAACAACATTGCGTCAACGTTAACACAGATTTACATTACACAATATCACTAAACATATTACGCAATAGCTATGTCGACCAGTGTTGCATAATATGCCAAACTAACTCTATTACTACTACCACTATAATAAGCCTCACCATACCCCATCAGTATTGCGGTAACACCACCCACGACCATTATAAACCCCACCACCATTATAAACCCCACTTAACCCAACTAGATATGCAGTGGTACCGTGGCTTCCAACCCCTACCACCGTAATAACCCCACCTAGCACCACTACCCCCATTCGCCCCGCCCCGCCCCCAGTATTGCGGTGACACCACCACCACTATTATAAACCCCGCTAGATATGCAGTGGTACCGTGGCCTCCAACCCCTACCACCGTAATAACCCCACCTAGCACCCCTACCACCATAATAACCCCGCCCCCCCCCCAGTATTGCGGTGACACCGTAGCGGGGATATGTCTGCTGTCGTCGAGCGTGATGCGGTTCGCTCAGGAGACTGAACCCGAACGTTACGGAGATGTTCTGTTGAGCCGGAGGGCCTTGTATGTCATGAGGTAGGACTCTACTGTACATGTGTGTGTGTGTGCGTGTATGTTTGATAATAGCGCGTGTATATATTAATGTAATTATTTTCGTTAATGTTCATACGGAATTTTTAACTGACAAAGTGTATTCTTTTGATATCAGTTAAATAAAAGTTCAATTATATTGTTATTTAATATATTTAAATACCACACAACATGTTATATACAAACTAAACTGCTTACCTAAACAATTTCAACGATGAAAAGTGGTAATTTATGAAAATCTATTTTAATAATTTTTGTAGATATTGAAAATTGTTTAAATATTTCTATCTAAATTAATCAAAATATAAAAATAAATATATCTTTAAATTCATATCTATATAATATTAATTATATAATGATTGTATATTACAATCTTTTATCATCGATTTGTCTCCTTAAATATATATTTAATTGAAAAATTGTTTCTTTACATTCCAACTATAATAAAATTAATTAATAACAAATCTTATTTGAAATTTGAAAACAAATAATATTGTGAATTTTACAGTTTCATTTCAATATTTTTCTATTAAAGATTTTATTATATTTAAAAACATTATCGTACAATATAGCGTGTTCATGTTAACCACCATGGTGCAGTATGCATACTTCACTGAATTTATTATCTGATCGAAGTTCTTATTTACAATAATTAATATCAATATAATTCACTTTCGGGTTATTGTTATTGATCAATATTTGTATTCCGCTTTACCGGATAGTTCGATCTAGCAATAATATACCTTTGAGTTATTTTAGTATTCCATTCCTTATGAGAATATATATTTTTAATGTATAAATAAATGTAATACGTTCTAAAATAATATTTAATAATGAATTATATAAAAAGTCTGAATAGTTATAACGTATATATTAATATAATGTATAGTATCTATAATAATTATAATAATAATATTTATTAGAAGAATTTTAATTTTTTTTTCCGTTAAATTATAATGATATTTATATAATATTTTCTTCTAAAGGGCTTCAAAATAATATGAATATTTTCTGTTGTCGTTGCCCATGTTTAAATCTAAATGATATTGTTATAAAGTAATTATAAATTTATATTAATTAAGCCTATTTCATGGAATTTTTAATCTTGAGATTATTACATAGTTTGTACTACACACTATTGGCTACGGAATAGTAACGTTATTTATTAAAATAAGTAATGGATTATATTCAGAAAGTTTAAAAAAGTAACTAATTATTATACATAATATTAAGTCATGCATAGTACGAGTAGATAATACACTGTTAAGCTACAGTCATATATATATAGGAACTGGTTCGCCAATAGATGCCTCAGTGTATATATTTTGGCACAAAACCAGCTTTTGATGCCTCGTCTAACAAATGTCCTGTTAACATACATTTCACACATATGATAATAACATATTAATTGTGTTTAACATTAATGTAATGCATTAACTTGATATAATAACTTCTGAATATAAATAATTAATTATTTTTTAATATACAAAATGCTTGGCCTCTTCATTTATCATATTCTCATTAAGATTCGTATGCTAATATTATATAAGGCTGATATTTGTATTTAATTACAAATTTATATTTTTAACTCACAATGTTATTAAATTTAATAGAAATTATGTGTATGTAAACAAAATAATATATAAAATTTATTAATTCTATTAACTCATTTTTTTCTGTCAATTTAAAATATGGTTTTATATTTAATTAGTAGTATTATCTATATGAGTAGTTAATTATATATATATATATATATTTATAAATAAAACCAAACACAACATGAAATTAAAAAATAAATATATATTGTTTTAATTTTTAAATTTATGCACATCAAAGTATTTATTATTTTTTATAAATTAATTTTAATTATAATCTAAAAATAATATGTTGGTATTACGAGCATATGTTCATATTCAGTGAATTATGAGGCAGCCCTAATATACACGTATTACAAATATGACTGCTGTCAGTTTCGCACTCTTCCCCTTCTAGTTACATTTAAGTGAATGGATATTAATGATATCATTTATTATATATAGCGGAAATTTAATGGAATGAAAATAAGATAATTAAATTCAGATTAAAAACTTAATAAAATATAATTATAAAACTTAATAACTTTTCTATCTATATACACGTGTATGTGCTGTATTACTATTATATTACATTAATTATCCTTTTATGAATAACTTATTTGTGTTTCGTTAATATTACTTGTATTATATATATATAAATATGTTCTAATTAATAACGTAGTCAACAATAATGTGAATCATTATAATTTAAATAATACCGAGTTTAAACTGAGTTCCTCTTGATTATTAATAAATGTTAATTTCAATTAACTTTAATAATATAATTATTTATTTCAATATATTTTAATATTAAAATTATAAATTTAATTAATACATAGTATTTATTATATATCAATGTATAGAATCTATACATATAATATCCATCACTCCTATCTCTGGTCAAATAAACTTTATCTATCCTCCTCTATATATATATATTAGAAATGTTCCAAGTAATATTTCTTATTAATTAATAGGTACTCTGGTCCCATTTCTATGTAAACTTATCAGACTCTATAATCATTGACAACAACGACAAACAGGAATAAACCACGCTACGAATACACGCACGCCATCCTCGCCAACGAAGAATCTTACTTTAGGGGTCAAAAGGTCGAAAAGGGTCGACGCATTTCAGTGATTTGCAGAAATTCGAACCAGTGATATCGACCAGACAATACATACGTTGTTATCCAATGAGATATTACCTCATAGCATGTGTTATCCAATCGCATTGACCTGTGACCTCTACGAGACAGAATTGTTACCATGCATAACGCACGATTGTTGAAGTGCGCTAGTCTAATAAATTACATAATAAAATATTCAATTTCTTATCGAACACTATATACCCAAGCGGTACAGCTCCCTATCTATCGTGCATACAGTATTTATTTGACCTAGATACGCAAAATGTAAACAAACATGAGATTAGTGTTGAAGAATGTATTTAAAATATGCAAAAATAATGATTTTATAAACCTAAAATTCTTGAATTATATTAAATCTTATTGATTGTATATTTAAATAAACAGTATACTTATATTAATAATCGTAATTAATATGATATAAATATATTATACATAAAAGTGTTAAATTATACCTTTAACATATACCATCAACATATAAATACTGTATTTAAAGATAAATATTATATTATATTCAAAGTAATAAATTAATAGTTACATATACACTTAACATTTAACTGATATTTTAAAGTTAATTTATTCTTATCTATGAATTACATGAGAAATATTACAAAAATAAACTATATTAAAATTAATCTATATGTAATTTATCATTTAATATTAATAAAAAAGGTAAATATATGTTTTTTTTTAGATTTTATTATAGAAATATATTAAATTATAAGTGATATATAAATTTTAATAGATATCTGTATACATATTAATTATATTGTTGTTAACAATATTATTATATATTGAATAATTATAGATATTAGTATTGAATAATATATGCATTGATGAAATTATAATTACATTATTTTAATAATAAATACATTATTTGATATATATATAATTTTATTGATGAAATATTTTAAATACTTTCTATTTGTTACTCTTAAGATTAAAGAAACCAATTGGTTCATTTATCAGTTTTTCTTTTAAATTAAATGTTATCTGTAAGTAAAAGATAATTAATTTGAAATAAAAATAATAAACTAATAACATATTCATTAACATTACAAATATCACAATATTTAAAAACAAAATTATAATTAGATAGTAAATTAATATAAATTTCAATTTTATATACAAATTTCACTATGAATAAACATTGTATCTAATATATTTTAAACCAAATATGCAACTTAGATTACTAAATAGAGTAAGTAGGTATTATGTGGTAACCTAGAACTATTTGGAAATTATACTGTATACACAGTTTTACCTATCTAAAAGAGATCAAGTACATTAAGGTATTATGTTATAGCAGTATATTTAGCTTTGTAGAGGAGGAGGAGGAGGAGGAAGATATACATAAGGGAAATCAGAGCCATATGATTATAAGTGGAAACTTCATCTAAGTTCCTGGATGGGATAAATGGACTCCACCAAATAACAATATATATAATATATATTATATATACAAGTTTAATATATTCTAGATAGTCAAACTGATTTGCAAAGTCTGCACAATCTCATGTTTATATAGAAAATAGCATCCTTCTATTTTATTATCAAAATAAGCTCTCCATATATTAGGTACCCAAAGTTTACACCTGTACAAATATGATGTTTCTTTATTGTAGTCATAAATTATTATATACTTTTATTATATTATAATAAAGAATGCAGTAGTCTATAAAAAGTAATATATATGAATATATTAATGTATATATATATATATATATATATATATATACATATATATTATATTCATAATAATTGTATTACTAATCATATAATCATTCATGTTTAGACCCATTCAATATTAATAATAATTATAATAATAATAGTTAAATGTTATTTAAAATGATATTAATATTATAATTATTTGTTATATTATATAGTTAGAAATATTTTGTATTAATCTATTATATTATAAATTATACCATAGTTGTTATACCATATAATTAAAATAAGATATATAATTTAATTCATTTTAAAAATTAATAATTTTCATGCAAAATACACATTTCTGTTAAGTTTTCAGATCAGATTTAAATTATAAAATAATGAGATATATTATTTAAGTATTGTCTTTTAAAATATATTATTTTTAATAAGATATAACTACCTTTTTATGTATTTTGGGAAACTTTTATATGTATATTTTGTCAAATTTGAATATTCGTGATGTTAACTGCAGCGCATATTGTATCAGCTTATTTAAACAAATTATCATTCATATCTTCAATTATATATTGTAATAGTATATATATTATAAAGTAAATATATTAGTCTAATATAAAAGTACACCATATCAATATTAATGTAATATAATGTAATGTAAAGTAAATGATGTATGTAAAATGAGAATTTTTATAAAAATGAATCAATTTCTTCAACACTAATCTCTGTTTGTTTATCAACAATGCGCGCGCATCTCGTATGCAAAAACGGCTAAGCTGTAGAGCTTGGCTATATATAACACGCGTATTCTAATCTAGAAGTCGGTCCGGAAATGATCACGCGCGCATAAGTCGTATGCTGTGCGGCCGCACTAAATAGTGCGAGTGCGGTACTATTTGTCTTTATCGTGCAAGTGCGGAAATACATACGGCTAAAATTGCGTAAACACAATCGAATGTTACGTAAAGTGCGAGTGCTATTTACATAGTGTATAGAGAGCTAGTGCGTGAGTGTAGTTTAGATGTAATAGTTGCCCCACCCTTGAACCTATAGGTTACTGATAGTGATAGTGATTCATGGCATCGCAACTATAGCGATAGGTTATAGCATGTGTCCGTAGTGTATGCGCTAGTGTATAGCTACTGTGTATGTACTGATGTGTGTGTTGATGTGTGTACTGATGTGTGTACTGATGTGTGTGTTGATGTGTGACTATGTGTGACTATGTGTGTGTTGATGTGTGTGTAGTGTACACTGTGTGTACTGATTGTGTGTTGGCTTACTAAGTCGACGGCTTAAAGAATAACAATTTTATTTAGACTCTCTCATCTGCCTCTCGTCGATACAATAACATCGTTGATACGATAACGTCGATATACAAAGACAATGAGGTACATTCGAGGACGTATGTCCTCGGGGGTAAGGACGGGTAACCTTACTAGATCAATACTAAATTCGTATAAATGTATATAAACGTACGCGAGATAACCATCTCTGTCTGTATGTCTCTCGCTCTCTCGGAGGGGGGGTCGGAGGTTACGGTAATCGACTAGTTTTGATGCGGCTGTATAGTGATATGATGCGGTTCTTCCTAGAAATGGGCACAAGTCACCGCCCCCTCGTCCTCCTCCTCCTTCTCCTATGTCACCCGTCCGTGTGGTATGGATCGATCTGTATGGAGATTAGTATTCGAGTTGTACGGCTGAAGGTGGGGCTAGTAGTAGTGGAGCTAGGTTCGCTGAATACTCGTGAATCGTATCATTATTCTAGGTATATATTAATTGGAAAGTACTTTAAAAATACGAATAGGTGTAGGGTATATTAATGATACGCAATTGTGTACTAATGAAATTGTTTTCATTTAAAATGAATATAATATATTTAAAATATATATATATTCTTGTATATATACAAAATGAAATTTTTTTTAATTTCTATAAAACGAATGCAATAATCAAAAAGAAATAATTTATTTTTTTGTAAATAAGAAATAATTATTTCAATTCATTCAATTTATTAGAATAATAAAAAATGATATTTGGCAAATATTACAAATTTTCTAATTGATAACTTTAATATCACTTTAACATATGTATAATGTTGAAATGTTTCTACAATAAATGTGCATAAACAAAATTTTTATATATTATATATTTGTTTAGATTTGTAAATAGTGAAATAAGATGGGAAAGATTAATTGATTATAATTTGAGTTTTACAATAAAGTATAACAATGAAATAGCTTGTCATATATGTTTAATGTAATATATATACGAATAGAAAATATATAAAATGTATACTTTTATATTCGCAATTCATTTCATATATATATATATACAATTCATTATATATAAATACAATTTTAAATCAAACTAAACTTTAGTTACAATATTTGACACCATTATATTCAAAATAAATGCATTAAAATTTGCTGAATTTGATATTTATAATATTATAACTGTTGAACCTGTTATAAGTGATGCTAAACGATGATTATAGGTATCCACATCATGAATTTCATATTGAGTTAATAGTATTTATTATGATATGCTTATAAATTAGAGTATAGATAGATATTAGTGATGGTATTGAATAGGTATATATATACCTATATATCTATATTTTATTTTACTTTTTATAGATTGAATTTTAAATGGACGTATTTAAAAACATACACACAAAGAGAGTAGATTGTTTTCCGCATGGTAATGCAGCGTTTTATGCCCGTAAAAGGACATAAAGGTTAAACGTAAACATGTTTAAATAAAATTGAACACAGCATTTTATGCTTACGAAAATCAAAAACGCTAGACTTTATTTGTGTACACTCTTTAATTTGGCGCTCAAGAATTACCCGGATTATCAGGCAGATATTTCATTTCGGATATCCGCGAGAATGACTTTAGCCAGATTTTATTTAGAACACGCGACGGATATTTTAATATCACGTGATTTTAATGTAAATATACTAGCGATAAAAAACAGTATTATTAAATGTAATGTAATGTAATATTTTATTATATTTATATATATCTATATATATCTATATATATATATTTATATTTAGAATATTATATTATATATTTGTTTGATATTATAATATTATATTGTTAATATAATATTCTATTGTTCTATATTCTATTATTTTATATTATAATATATTAAATATATAAAGTTGGCTTGTGATATAATTCGATAATAATGAAATGAATTCAATAGAAGATATATTTAAATATCCGTTAAACTGCCGGGTATTCTAGAACAAGTTTTAAATAAATCTACATAAACAGATATAAATCAGACTTATATATCAGACAATAGTCCGGCGGATGTTGTTCTCGCACAGAAATATACTAAAACCCGGATACAATCGTTATCGCGGATATGCGTGATGAAATATCTGCCAGTTACTCAGGCTACACCGCTGTTATAAAGCCAACTGGAAGGCCGTACTTCTATATAGGGAGCAATAGGCTATTCTGTGGCTTATGTCTGCTATTCTGACATACATTACAGCGTATTTAATACGTTTTCAAATGACAAACCGCATGGTTTTAATTTTTTTAAATGATAATCGTGAAATTATAATTTAAGTTGCGCAAATTTTTAATATTATATTTATAGAGAATAATATCTCGTTGAATGGCTAAAATCTATTAAAACACTCATACAATATGTTTATATAACCATATAATCTGTTAAAATACTTGTAATGCAATAATTCAAAATTGTGTCAATCATATTTATGATTGTATTAATAAATAATTATTTATTATAATGAATTATTTGAAATTAATTATCTAAATTCAATTAATTAACGATATGTTATTATAGATATAGTTTGATTTATCTATGATAATATATAATATAATATATATATATATATATATATATAATATATTATAAAAGTAGTCATTAAATATATAATAAATATTTATAATAACATATGTCATAACAAAAGTACAATAACAAAAGAAATGTAATCAAATATGTATATGTTAATGTTTCTATGAATTTTAATTGGATCTAGAATTAAAGGCAATTCATATTATAAAAATAGTTAATTATAAAATATCTATATATAGTTGTGTATTAATTAATATAACATAAGTTTAATTTATATTAATGCCTTTATATTAGTTGGGTTAACTACCTAGTATTAAAAATTAATTAATAAATTTATAGTTCACATATCAAGATTAATAAAAAGTAAAATATTGATATAATGTATATATCATCGTAGTATTACATAATAATGAACATGTATATAATATTATGATATTATTAATATAGCCAAATATTAAATAATATTATATTTATTGTGAAATGTGACTTTTCATTCATATTTAATAAAACCACTTGATAAATTAAAATTGACTTTGAAATTGAAAATTAATATAACAGCAGAATAATATATATATATATATATATATATATATATATATATTAAATATCAGATTTAGATAATAGGATATTTGTTGAAGTATAGCTTATAATAAAAAAAAGTTTTAAAAATATATATTTTGCAAAATAAATAAAATCCATGAATTTAAAATTATGCGTTATTATAGCTTTCATATGAATTGAAAATATTAGAATTGTGGATATCTAGATTGAATTGTCAGTGAGAAATCTTGATGATCATAATGAATATTAAGAGTGATAATGATGATGATATAATAATTATATCTGATCTATATTCTTGTATTAACGTTCTATGATTAATAAGAATAGCAAATGAGGTAATCATCGACGAGTATCGTACTAGAGGTAGTAGTCGGTGTGGTTGCATGACATCAGGTGGAGTACTGACTCATAACATTAACCTCTGAGTAAGCTGGAGGTCGTTGAACGACCCTTCGCACGTGGTCGTTATCTTCGCAGACATAAGTGTACAGAGGTGAGAACACGGTGTCCTCCTCCTCCTCCTCATCATCTTCATCTCCTGGATAAGGGGGGGGGGGTAGAGGTTATGTAAGGGGCGGGGCAAAGTTATGTAAGGGGAGGGGCATAGGTTATATAAGGGGCGAGGCATAGGTTATGTGAGGGGCGGGGAAAAGTTATATAAGATGCGGGGCATAGGTTATGTAAGGGGAGGGGCATAGGTTATGTAAGGGGCGGGGTATAGGTTATGTAAGCAAGGTAGGCTGCTGCTTGTGCTTCTAGGGGTATGATTGTTGTTAAATGGAATGGTTTGACAGACTACCGTTATATCTATGCGTTTACTGTCCATCTGACTGTCCATCTGACTGTCCATCTGACTGTCCATCTAACTGTCCATCTAACTGTCCATCTAACTGTCCATCTAACTGTCCATTTGACTGTCCATCTAACTGTCCATCTAACTGTCCATCTAACTGTCCATCAAACTGTCCATGTGACTTAGTAGCTGACTTGCGTACACATCCCAGTATGTGAACGCAAGTCAGCTACTACATCATTGAATACATATAGCGGGGTATCGGATACGATGCTAGGTGGTATCGCTTTCTCTATATTTCTCGAGATACGGGAATCGAAACAAAGACAATCATACTTATTAAATACAAATTAATGTTCTACTATTTTATTTATTTATTTTTCTTTAAATTATTATAACTATAACTATAAATTGCGTTTGATTTTATTCCTATTTTCGCGTTAGAGCGTAAAATATGGATATCTGCGATTAAATACAACAACAACATCAACATCATCATCATCATCATCATCATCATCAAACCCTATGAGACGAGATGCTAACCACAATCTCCGGCTTGTGATGCGGTGGTGCTAGACTGCCGAGTGGTTTCGCAGTAGGCGGGAGGACCTAGAAGGGGGTGGGGGGTGCATTAGTCGTAGTCGTAACGGGGGTCTCAGATAAGGGGGCACCATCGTTATCACGAGTAACGTATACACAGTTGCGCGAAGTTGATGAATGAGGTGCTTAATCTATTTATAGTCACTTTTTACACGATCCCGAATGTTATGTAATGTTATATATATATATACTAAACACGGAACACTAATCGAAATATGACTCAGAGAATGATTAATCATGTACTATTTCAATGTTGTGTTCGTTTCGTATAAATACGTATGTTCATGTATTAAATAAAATAAAAGCTATATATATATAAGTGCTAAATCTAATGCCATCGAGAAGCCCAGAGAATACCTTTGTATCTCACTAGAGGATATCTTTATATTACACTAAAGGAAATATCTAGATGATAATAATATGTATCTGCATAGTGTATATAGTATATATATATATACTATATATATATATATATATATATATATATATATATATATATATATATATATATATATATATATATATAAATAAATATTTATATATATATAAATAAATATTAATATATTTAGAAATATAATTGGATAACAAACTAGAGAAAAGATCTAAAAGAATATATATATAAATAATTTATATTTACATCAATTTAAATTAATAAAACTAAGTGTATTATCTATGTTATTACACAAATGTTATGAAAAGAAACGTTATTGTGGTGATATTCAAAGCATAAGAGTACTATTATTATTCCCAATGAAATTTAAATTTTTCCATATTTCACTTAGAAATAAATTCAACGAGAAATATGTATATTTATATAAAAATGTATCTGCGGATACTATCCACTGGATACTTGAAGAAGTTTACAAATGATCTCTAATATACTGACTATATAGACAAAAATACAGTGTAAATAGAATTACACAGAAGAGTTAGAATACACAAAGATGATAGAAGTTCATATATAGAAAGTTATACTAAAGGACAAACGCGTGTGTCATTTGCAATAGTTTATTATCTAAAGTATCGCTCTATCTTCTCTAATGCAAAGTATCAAATCAAGGGAAAATGAAACATCACTAGCACTTTATTAACACCACAGTCTTAGTTATGGTGTAATGTCTTCCTTTATTGTTATCGTAATAGTGATATGTATTCACTGCTCACAATGCTACTATACATGAGATAAGATACCTCTAGAGAGATATACCTCTATAGTTTAGACTATCGATGTAAAGAAAGTGGATAAGCAATTGACGCACGCAATGCATATAACAGATAGATACGAGAATTACCTTATTCTCGATAAATAACAAAATAGCATTAGTGATTTTGATTGGATATTAATCATATTATATGGGTCAAATATTAAAAAGGTAAGAAATTCGCCGAAATAGATGGAAGTGAAAAAACTAACATCTGTGGATTTAGATTATATATCAATATATTATATTATATATTATATACAATATATTATATATATCAAAAAAATTATATTTCTTCAATTTAAATAGCAAAATGATGAGGAATGCTGATATACTATTTTTATATATATACATATATATTATATATATACATATGTATAACTATTATTTTAAGTATAGTACATTAAAATTGATCTTAATTATCAATATAAATATAAATAAATAATAATAATATTAATACAAAATTGATTAGGTATTAAGTAGTAGGTTTCGACTGCGGCACCTCTATCTCAAAGTACCATACACTACATTCAATTAGTTATCCACTTGCTTTATAACGACGGTTTGAACACATACAGACATGGTGAGCTATGTTCCTGTAATGTAATTAATTGAGGGTTTCTATACAACAGACGGCAACATTATGTTTGTAACGCACAGTAGTCGTTTTAGTTATAATTTATTGTTTACCAGGTTTTTATGTTAATGATAATCTATTTCGGATGTTCTTCTGTTTTTAAGACTACCGCTACTCTTACTTATTATATAATATATACTATATATATATATATATAAAATTATATATATATATATATATATATTTATATATATATATATATATATATATATATATATATATATATATATAAAATTATTATATATATAATTAATTATAAATATATATATAAAATTATTATATATATAATTAATTATATAAATATATATATATATATATATATATATATATATATATATATATAGTATATATTATATAATAAGTAAGATTAGCGGTAGTCTTATAACAGAAGAACAACTGAAATAGATTATTATTAACATTAAATTATAATTTATATATATATATATCAGTCTGTGTTCTATTCTCATAAATACACTTCATGTTGACAATACATCAAGTATTATGTGACTGATCTAAGTGTGCACTGATTGTAGAAGTACAAGTGTAATAAATATCACTAAAGTATTAATATATTGGAAAAAAAAACAATCAATCAAATAATATTTATATATATATACATATACAGTGTGCCTTTGTTATACTGCCCCTTGATATAACGCTAATTAAAGTTAAAACAGATATCCAGCCTATATATTACACGTTATATTTGTTATACTGACATCCTCGATACGCATCAGAGTTATCCATTAGCGATTAGATACATTAAAGTCTAATGATACATCCGAAGTACCCGGCTGGGCTAGATCGCAGTAGGAATACACACAGGGCGTGGTATACTGACTCAACTGAAGCAGGTGTCGGTAGGAGAGGGTGGAGTAGGAGGGCGGTAGGGAAGCCACCCCGTTGGTGCAGGCGATACGACGACTCAGCGTGGAGCCCTGTTCCTGGGGTACGGTTCCTATGACGATGGGGATACGCAACGATAGGTCGCAGGTGCCCAGGATCTGTAGAGCCACCTGTTGGTACGGAATCTCTACTATACGATAACGATAATGATATCTTCCGGTATATTATTACGACGATATATACGATATATAAACTATAATTCGATATGTTTACTACGAGACATAAAGCTTACCACTATTATCAGTGTAACTTATTACCTCTATATGTATATATATATATATATATATATATATATATGTGAAACAGCGCTTGTAAACATACATATGTTAGTGTGCGTGCGCGTGTATATACCTATGCGCGTGTACATGCGCGTGTACGATAGGACAACTGATGCAGTGTTATTAACGGATCAGATTACGTAATACGGGTGGCCACTTCAAATCGGTGATTTACGAGGCGAGACGTAAACAATACAATTAGTGGACGCCGTCATTCTTGAGGGGACGCGCGTCGTCTACATGTGAAAGATAGCGGGGGGGGAAAGGGCTATTTTTAAAGGGGGATACATTTTTATTTATGATCATTATTTATATATGTATTGTTAATACTTATATTTACTCGTTACATTATATTTACCATTTATTATTTTGTAGTGTATATATTTCTATACAATTTTCATACATATATATATATTTTTTTAATTTAAAAATATTTAAAAAAAACACTTAAAAATATGTATATATATGAATATTATATAGAAGTATATACACTACAAAATAATCGATGGTAAATATAATGTAACTAAGTCTTAACTAAGTCTTATTGATATATCTAAACAATAATTATAAATATGTATCACCCTTTCAAAAATAGCCCTTTTCCCCCAATCTCTTACAGGTAAACTCACAAACGTCGTGTCTCCCCTTAAATAATGATAAGGTGTGATAAAGTGTGATAAAGTGTGATAAGGTGTGATAAGGTGTGATAAGGTGTGATAAGTTGTGTTATATGAAATAATAGGGAACACAATGTTAATAGGTTGTTTCATGTAATATTTAAATCTGACGAGGTAATGTTATTTATAAGTCTAATGTAACTTCCTAAATAAAGTGCATATAATAAATATAATAGCAAATTGATATATATATATATATATATATATATATACATATATATATACAAACACGCATACTACATATATAATGATGAATAATGATGAATAGATTAATCAATATGAATACAACTAGTAACTACATTAGTGGGTGCTAAGTACATTATTAACACACGACGACAGCTGTTGTTGCATTGTTACACACATCAGACAGACAGACACCATCGATGTATCAACGTAAAGTTATTAATGTGACGTCGACTGCGATATAGTCGATACGTCAATGTGTAAGTAGGACTCGAGGTTAAGTATAACTAGTGAGGACATGAGGCTATGAATTCTCTCCTAATTCTGTGATTTGGTATTTCGCGTATTTTAAATTTACCTCATAAATTGAATACGTCTAACGGAAATATTAAATTATGACTTGCGTATACGATTCAATAATACGTTATCGTATAATATCATATCGATGTAGTGTAGATTAATAATAAATGACATAAATAGATAATGTAATAAATTACGTTGTACAATAGATAATGGATCGTACATTACATCGTATGACATCACCTACCTTGACGTAATACTCGACTCGGATGATGCAACAGTTCACTATGGTAGGGGACACTGAAGGTATCTTCAGTAGCTGCGAGGTCCAGTTAGTGACGGCTCCAGGTCTCAATGGTAGACCTAGTGGGGGTGGGGGTGGGGGTAGAGGTGGGGTAGAGGAACTACTGTAACATGATGGGGTGGGGGTAGAGGAACTACTGTAACATGATGGGGGGGGGTAGAGGAACTAGTGTAACATGATGGGGTGGGGGTAGAGGAACTACTGTAACATGATGGGGTGAGGGTAGAGGAACTACTGTAACATGATGGGGGGGGGTAGAGGAACTACTGTAACATGATGGGGTGGGGGTAGAGGAACTACTGTAACATGATGGGGTGGGGGTAGAGGTGCTACTGTAACATGATGGGGTGGGGGTAGAGGAACTACTGTAACATGATGGGGGGGGTAGAGGAACTACTGTAACATGATGGGGTGGGGGTAGAGGAACTACTGTAACATGATGGGGTGGGGGTAGAGGTGCTACTGTAACATGATGGGGTGGGGAGAGGAACTACTGTAATGTGATGGGGTGGGGGTAGAGGAACTACTGTAACATGATGGGGTGGGGGTAGAGGAACTACTGTAACATGCTGGGGGGGGGTAGAGGAACTACTGTAACATGATGGGGTGGGGGTAGAGGATCTACTGTAACATGATGGGGTGGGGGTAGAGGATCTACTGTAACATGATAGTGTGGGGGTAGAGGAACTACTGTAACATGATGGGGTGGGGGTAGAGGTGCTACTGTAACATGATGGGGTGGGGTAGAGGAACTACTGTAATGTGATGGGGTGGGGGTAGAGGATCTACTGTAATATGATGGGGTGGGGGTAGAGGTGCTACTGTAACATGATGGGGTGGGGTAGAGGAACTACTGTAACATGGTGGGGTAGAGGAACTACTGTAACATGATGGGGTGGGGGTAGAGGATCTACTGTAACATGATGGGGTGGGGTAGAGGATCTACTGTAACATGATGGGGTTGGGGTAGAGGATCTACTGTAACATGATGGGGTGGGGGTAGAGGTACTACTGTAATGTGATGGGGTGGGGTAGAGGATCTACTGTAACATGATGGGGTGGGGGTAGAGGTGCTACTGTAACATGATGGGGTGGGGTAGAGGAACTACTGTAATGTGATGGGGTGGGGGTAGAGGATCTACTGTAATATGATGGGGTAGAGGAACTACTGTAACATGATGGGGTGTGGTAGAGGAACTACTGTAACATGATGGGGTGGGGGTAGAGGAACTACTGTAACATGATGGGGTGGGGGTAGAGTATCTACTGTAATGTGATGGGGGGGGGTAGAGGAACTACTGTAACATGATAGTGTGGGGGTAGAGGTGCTACTGTAACATGATGGGGTGGGGTAGAGGAACTACTGTAATGTGATGGGGTGGGGGTAGAGGATCTATTGTAACATGGTGGGGTGGGGGTAGAGGAACTACTGTAACATGATGGGGTGGGGTAGAGGAACTACTGTAACGTGATGGGGTGGGGTAGAGGAACTACTGGAACATGATGGGTGGGGGTAGAGGAACTACTGTAATGTGATGGGGTGGGGGTAGAGGAACTACTGTAATGTGATGGGGTGGGGGTAGAGGTGCTACTGTAACGTGATGGGGTGGGGGTAGAGGATCTACTGTAATATGATGGGGTGGGGTAGAGGAACTACTGTAACATGATGGGGTGGGGGTAGAGGAACTAGTGTAACATGATGGGGTGGGGGTAGAGGTGCTACTGTAACATGATGGGGTGGGAGTAGAGGAACTACTGTAACATGATGGGGTGGGGGTAGAGGAACTACTGTAACATGATGGGGGGGGTAGAGGATCTACTGTAACGTGATGAGGTGGGGGTAGAGGAACTACTGTAACATGATGGGGTGGGGGTAGAGGAACTACTGTAACATGATGGGGTGGGGGTAGAGTATCTACTGTAATGTGATGGGGGGGGGTAGAGGAACTACTGTAACATGATGGGGTGGGGGTAGAGGTGCTACTGTAACATGATGGGGTGGGGTAGAGGAACTACTGTAATGTGATGGGGTGGGGGTAGAGGATCTAATGTAACATGATGGGGTGGGGGTAGAGGAACTACTATAACATGATGGGGTGGGGTAGAGGATCTACTGTAACGTGATGAGGTGGGGGTAGAGGAACTACTGTAACGTGATGGGGTGGGGTAGAGGAACTACTGTAACGTGATGGGGTGGGGGTAGAGGTGCTACTGTAACATGATGGGGTGGGGTAGAGGAACTACTGTAATGTGATGGGGTGGGGGTAGAGGTGCTACTGTAACATGATGGGGTGGGGTAGAGGAACTACTGTAATGTGATGGGGTGGGGGTAGAGGATCTACTGTAATATGATGGGGTGAGGGTAGAGGAACTACTGTAACATCATGGGGTGGGGGTAAAGGAACTACTGTAACATGATGGGGTGGGGGTAGAGGAACTACTGTAACGTGATGGGGTGGGGTAGAGGATCTACTGTAACATGATGGGGTGGGGGTAGAGGAACTACTGTAACCTGATGGGGTGGGGGTAGAGGATCTACTGTAACATGATGGGGTGGGGGTAGAGGTGCTACTGTAACATGATGGGGTGGGGGTAGAGGAACTACTGTAATGTGATGGGGGTGGGGGTAGAGGAACTACTGTAATGTGATGGGGTGGGGTAGAGGAACTACTGTAACATGATGGGGTGGGGTAGAGGTGCTACTGTAACATGATGGGGTGGGGGTAGAGGAACTACTGTAACATGATGGGCTGCACCTACCATTGAGCGAGGTGAACTTTGTGTTGCGAAGTCGAGACCTGCCATTAGCGTAGAACGTCTGGTTCTGATGCAGAGTGATGTATGGAGTGATGTTACGCGAGGAGTAGTTCTCGAAGGCTGCCTTCACCGTTATCGATTCTCCTGCGATGTCATAGTGGATTACATCGTATTCGGTTACATCATAGATGATTACGTCATAGTCTATTATGTCATTGTACGTTATTGCGTCGTAGGCTGCTATGTCGCTTACGATCGCGATTACATCATAGGCTATTGTATAAGTTATTATATGGTGGCTGTGTTATTATGTCATACATTCTTAGATCATAGATGCCTACACACTATTAGTTATTACATCATATATTTACGTATCGTTATAGAGTAATAATGTAGGTGATTATGTAATGGTGACCTTATAAATCTGAAGATGAGGAGAAGGAAGAGGAAGAGGAGGAGGAGGCGGAGGAGGAGGAGGATAAGGAGGATGAGGATGAGGAGGAGGAGGAGGAGGAGGATGAGGAGGATGAAGAGGAGGAGGAGGATGAAGAGGAGGAGGAGGAGGAGGAGGTAGGAGGAGGAGGAGGAGGAGGAGGAGGAGGAGGAGGAGGAGGAGGAGGAGGAGGAGGAGGAGGAGGAGGAGGAGGAGGAGGATTAGAGTATATCACAATGACACATTATTATGTAATGAAGATATATCTCACAAATATTGCATAATACACGTGCAATCTGTGGTATGTGTATGTGTGTGTATGTATGTGTGTGTGTGTGTATGTGCGTGTATGTGCATGTTGAATAAGCAGTACTACCTGGACAGTAAGCCTTCCTATCGGTGCAGGCGTTAATAGAAATAGGCCCAGAAGTACATAGCCAGCAGCATAGGGTCTTCTCTGCACTCGCATTCGTAGATATCTGTGTGTGCGTGTGTGTGTGTGTGTGCGTGTGTGTGTGTGTGCAGCAGTAGCAGTAGCGGTAGAAGTGTGTATTATATGTCATATATGATAGCTATTATTTTATAGATTCGAGAGAGTGCGATAATAATAATATTATCGTTTAAATTATACACGTTCACACCATTCATGAAACTTGATGCGTATAAAATCATTAGATTATTATATAATTCTAGAGTCTAATAATTGCGTTAAATATCTATATATGTACATATATAATATAATAGTAGCTAAAACTATTCTATATATATTTATTTATTAAATTATGAAAAATATTTGTTTTGGTTGATGGAGCTTTAATATTTTTTGAGGGTTTTATAATTTAAGTCTTTATTTACTTAAAATTATATAACATTTATAGACTGACATATATATGTATACATATATATATATATATATATATATATATATATATATATATATAATAATATTTTCAGTCCATAAGGGTTATATAATGTAAAGCAAACAAAGACTAAAAGCCCAATGTCCTAAACAAATATTTTTACTAATTTAATAACTAAATGCAAATAGAATAGTCAAGGTTATTACTATAGTATAGTATATATATATATAGATATAAAACACAATTATTAGACTTTATAATTATATAATAAACTAATATGATTGTTTTTATAATTTTTACAATTGATTGACACATAAAGTTTGTATATATGTAGTAAACACGTACCATTATTTAAATTTTTATACCCGATGATATCTACGATTAGTGCATTGATTTCTATATTTAGAACAAGTACTAATAATGCTAGCCTTACGGTAGAGTGATCTTTATGATTTATTGGAGTATCCCACTACAAGATTTTCCGGCAACTTGCCGGAAATAAAATTTAAAAATTAAGTACTAATAATAATAAAATATTCAAAAAAAGATGGAAATAAAGATTGATTTTTTAAACTGGTGGCTGAGGAAAACAGTGCCTTCTAAAAAAAATATGGAAGTACCAAAAATTATATTGTTCAAAAAGTTTATGATTTTATCTAAATGCATCATTTTTGAATTCGGGGTTATTGATATCGATGGGGGTGTATAGGTAGATATAGAGAGAGGGAGACGCTATCGACTGGGCACGACTAACCATGTATTTAGGGGGGGGGGTTGATATCGATGGGGGTGTATAGGTAGATAGAGAGAGAAGGAAACACTATTGACAGGGCATGACTAACCATGTATTCGGGGGGGGTTGATATAGATGGGGGTGTATAGGTAGATAGAGAGAGAAGGACACACTATCGACTGGGCACACTGACCATGTACTCAGGGGGGGTTGATATAGATGGGGGTGTATAGGTAGATAGAGAGCTAGGTAGACACTATCGACTGGGCACGACTAACCATGTATTCGGGGGAGGTTGATATCGATGGGGGTGTATAGGTAGATAGAGAGAGAGGGAAACACTATTGACTGGGCACTCACCATGTATTCGGGGGGGGTTGATATGGATGGGGGTGTATAGGTAGATAGAGAGCTAGGTAGACACTATCGACAGGGCATACTAACCATGTAATCGGGGGGGTTGATATGGATGGGGGTGTATAGGTAGATAGAGAGAGGGACACACTAACCATGTACTCGGGTATGTTAATATCGATGGGGGAGATCACAGTGAAGCATTTCTTAGTCTTGTGATTGAACGACCAAGGCTTATCTATCTCGGCCTTCAGCCAGTAGCGGATGCTGCCGTGTTTACCTTCGAATGAGGTCGCGATCCCCCTGGTGATAGGGTAGGGCGTTATACTCTCACTAGAGGGCATTAGTGTATACACTATTTGTACACACCGGTAACATCATTGGAATTACGATATGAAACGTTACTTTTATAGGAATTTAAATTAAATATTCTTAACACATGTGTTAAATATATGTATATATATATATATATATATATATATATATATATATATATATATATATATATATTACAATATATTACAATGATTGATCAATATAAAATTTACATATGATGGATTAATATATTATATATTATATATATATTATATATATATATATATTATATACATTATATATTCTCAAATAAATCACATTAATCAAAATAATAGTGTATATATTGGAATAACTAGAGAGTATAAATCTGAATGTAAATAACCAAAGACTATAGAACAACTATGTGTTATTATATAGACATATGGCCAACTATTCATAGGTAGGGTTGAGACAGGGTTATAGAAACTAAATGTATAGAATATAGATATATATATATATATATATATATATATATATATATTACTGTGAGTAATATAATAGGGAGAAGATACTACTAATGATAATACAAATTCTAAATGTACAGGTATATAATACTATGAACCTATATTATAACAGGGGGGTAGGGGTGATGGTAATATAAACTAGTTACAGGTATACACTATGAAAGGGGGCAGGGCTGAGGGTAATATAAACTCCATAGATACAGGTATACACTATGAAAGGGAGTGAGGGGGTAGGGTAATACAAACTCTACGGGAAGATCAAATGAGAAGTTAAACTCGTGCCTCCCTTCCGAGAGTGTGTTCCTACCGTCAACGTTTTCTATAAGTGAAGAGGAGGAGGAGGAATAGGAGGAGGAGGAGGAGGAGGAGGAGCAGGATAAGGAGGAGGAATAGGAGCAGGAGGAGGAGGAGCAGGATAAGTAGGTAGAAGGAGGAGGATGAGGAGGAGGAGGAGGAGGAGGAGGAGGAGGAGGATGAGGAGAAGGTGGAGGAGGTAGAAGGAGGAGGATGAGGAGGAATATGATAGGGCGGAGGTAGAAGGATGAGGAGGAGGAGGATAAGGAGGAGGAAGAGAAGCCTAATATAGATATAGTGGTGGCAACGGTAACCTGCGCCGAACAGCAGTTGCCGTTTAAAGAAGTACTCCACTTCTGCGTTGTAGTGTTCCGTGTAGGAGCCGAGCCGAGTGCCGGTGCTACGAGACTCCGTCCAATGAACCTGCGGTGCAGTGATTTCGTTCTACTATTTATAAATAATTATTAAAGTACTACGTATTATCACTCCTCACGAAATCATTACTGGTACCCATGAGTCATAGCCAGAGTGACAGTGGTACTTGAAACAATAGGCCGGGTGATTATGTAACGTTCGTCTATTGACGTCTATATTGAACGATAAAGGTCATGGATTAAGGGGATACGAGCGTTTTGGAAAAAACAGAAAATTTTTTTTTTATAAATAATGTTATTTGAAAAAATTTATATTTTAGATATTATTATTATTATTATTATTAAATAGTTTATTAACTACAAAACATCATATGTTTATCGGCGTCATATAATATAATACTAATGAACGTAATAACAATTTGAATATAAATAAATATAAGAACAATAACAAAAACAATATATATATATATATAAAAGAACAAGAACATTATTAAATAATACAGTTATAAAGAAATAAAATAATTATATACTTTACGTTTAAATAAAGGTTCAGACTCAGTTGATCTGATGTCAGCTGGCAATGCATTCCAAAACTTAGGAGCTGCGACTGCAAATGCCGATTCGGCGTATACTCTCGTAGTGATCGGTTGATGGAGCATCATAGCCAAGCCAACACGACGAGGTCGATAGTCCGTGCATATAGTAATAACATTAGCGAGATATTTAGGGCTGGCTCGATGCGTTATGCAAAGGAGACGGAACTTGCAAACTAGCCGGAACTTTAACCATCCAAGCGAATGCATCAGAGATGAGATGGAAACCATTGTTCGACGATTAAGTTTATAGAGGATTCTTACTGCGCGACGCTGAATAGTTTCAAGTCTGTGCAATAAATGAAGGGGTAGGGTAGTAAATAGGGAACAACCAAAGTCTACTAAACACAAGAGCATGAATAAGGCACTTGGTTAAATTAAAAGTTAGCTTATTAGGCGTCTTTCTAATGTTGTACAGATAGTAGTTAGCAGTACGTATAATATTTACTATTTGCGCTGTGACATTGAAATGAGTGTCGAAAGTAATACCGAATGTAGTTACTGATTGGGAAGTGGGAAGGGAGAGTAAAAACGAATGTGTTATATTTAAAGGAGAACTTGGACGAGATAAAATAATAGTATCAGTTTTAGATATATTTAGTGAAAGTGAGTTATTAGCAAACCATTTAGTTAATTCAGTAATGCAGTTGTAAATAGATAACTGAATGGATTCAGGATCGCTGGATGGCGGGAAGGACGTGTATATTTGGAGATCATCAGCATAAAGATGATAATGTTGTGAGGAAATTTGAGAAATATTGATTTAATAGGTAATATATAAATTATGAATAGAATGAGCCCAGGACAGAGCCTTGTGGAACACCACAGGAGTGAACAAAAGGTACAGATAACAAAGAATTAATTTTTATAGATGAAGATCTATTAGATACAAATGAATTGAACCAGTTAAGAACTTGGCCGTTAATACCAATCTCACGTAGACGAAACCAAAGAATTTGAAGATTAAGAGAGTCAAAGGCACATGATAAATCTAACAGAACAAGATAACAAGGACTTTTGGCATCGAGGGATAAGAGAATTTCACTAATAATAAGATTTAGGGCTGTCTCAGTTCTACGGTGAGGGAGATAAGCGATTTGAAAGCAATCAACAATATTATTGGAAGTAATATACTGTATTAGCTGTGAAGAGACAACTCGTTCCAAAGTCTTTGACATAGATGAGAGTTGGGGTACTGGTCTGTAGTTAGCTAAGTTGGAGTGATCTAAAGTCGATGTCTTGAGTAATGGTGTTATATACGAGTATTTCATCGATTGTGGTACAACAGCAGTGATAAAAGACAAGTTGATTATATCTGTAATAAAACTAATGAGATAAGGAAAAATTATACGTATAGTTATTATACTCATATCAACAAATTAGATCTCAAAACGATTAATAAAATATAAAAATAAAGGTTTTAATTAAACACGACATATTTTTGAGAATAAATAATTATAAGAAATAATCTGTAAAAATACTGCAAAAATAAATTTATATAAAGTTATTTTACAGAATTATTATTTTTGTTATATAATATAATATTTTGGATTACTATTACTATCATAATTATATATATATATATCATATTGTGGATTAATATAATATACATATACATTTTTGATTACTATAAAATATATATAATATACATTTCATATTGTGGATTATTATCATAACTATGTATAATATACATATACATACATCATATACAAATAGTATTTATATAATAAACATACAAACACATATACTATATTCTTTTTATTCAAATAAGCTCTATATTTTAATAACAAATATGTCTCATTTTCAAACTTGATTTACTCAGAATATGTTTTATTTATTATGTGTTTATTGACTGAATAGACGATCATACAATTATTTTTATTATATCATATACAAAATATAATTTAAAACTAAATAAAAAGTAAACTACATTTTTACTATTATTAGATGAGTTGTATTTCCAAAAATATATAATATTTTCTCATTATACTATATCAAACTATACAGAGCAGTCCTCCCTTCAATATGCATTTTACATAATTGAAATATCTTAATAATTTTTAAACTTATTGACATTTTTTTTTTAAATCCATATCTTTTTACATTGATTTTTCAAAAAATATCAAAACAATCGTAACTTACCCATTAATGAATTATATAACTTCATTATCGATTTTAGCTCAGAAATAATACCTTAGCTAAGCCTCTGTTCTTACCTTAGCTAAATCCCAGTTCTTACCTTAGCTAAGCCCCAGTTATTACCTTAGCTAAACCCCTGTTCTTACTTTAGCTAAGACTCTGTTATTACCTTAGCTAAGCCCTGTTCTTATCTTAGCTAAGACTCTGATCTTACTTTAGCTAAACCCCAGTTCTTACCCTAGATAAGCCCCAGTTCTTACCTTAGCTAAACCCCAGTTATTACCTTAGCTAAACCCCTGTTCTTATCTTAGCTAAGACTCTGATCCTACTTTAGCTAAACCCCAGTTCTTACCTTAGCTAAGCCCCAGTTCTTACCTTAGCTAAACCCCTGTTCTTACTTAAGCTAAGACTCTGTTATTACCTTAGCTAAGCCCCAGTTCTTATCTTAGTTAAGCCCCTGTTCTTACTTTAGCTAAGACTCTGTTATTACCTTAGCTAAGCCCCAGTTCTTACCTTAGCTAAGCCCCTGTTCTTACTTTAGCTAAGACTCTGTTATTACCTTAGCTAAGCCCCAGTTCTTACCTTAGCTAAAGCCCTGTTCATATCTTAGCTAAGACTCTGATCTTACTTTAGCTAAACCCCAGTTCTTACCTTAGCTAAGCCCCAGTTCTTACCTTAGCTAAGCCCCAGTTCTTACTTTAGCTAAGACTCTGTTATTACCTTAGCAAAGCCCCAGTTCTTACCTTAGCTAAACCCCTATTTATACCTTAGCGAGGCCTCTGTTGGATATGCGCAAGGCCTTCATCTTCATGTCTTCCTTGAGTTCTACGACGCAGACTCCCGACACCTTGTCACCGGGGTGGTAGACGACCTTGTTGTTCGCAAACGAGATGCTGAATGATTTCAGTTTACCCATCGCGGGGGTGTCGGCGGCGGCGGCGGCGGGGGGTCGGGGGGCGTACGAGACGAGCGTGCTACGAAAGTCGCTGCTCGTGTTCGGGGGTAGTATTCGTAATCGAGCGGCGATCGACGCGGGGGTCGTAGGTCATGGTAAGCGAAATCGATGCGTTCGGGTGATTCGGTTCCGCGGTTCGTAGATTGCGGCGGCGACGATTACCTAGAGGACGTATTAGCGGTTAGGCGTAACGTACATAGAATATAGATATGTTACGGCGGAGAGCGAGTCGATGCTCTATGAATTACCGTATAATTATATCGTAAATCTTAGGCATTTGTTAAGAGTTATACGAGTTATATTACCTAAGACCCAACTATCGACTACTATCGCAGCGATTACGATCGAAAAGTGTACAATCATAATAGACTATTAGCAATTTATGGCGACTAAATATTCTCAGAGAGTCGAGTTGTATTCACGATAACCCTATATATATATATATATATATATAGTGCAAGCTAGTCGTAATCAATATTCACCTTACGTTCGTAATCTATATACCGTATTTCATCGTTGTAATGACTGTGTTTCTAGTATTATTGATTATAAAAAGTGAACGGCGAATAAAATATAATAGTACGTTGATTAGAAATTCAAATATATGTATTTTTTATATATTAAATATAAATATATAATACCAAATTAATGCCATATTTCATACATATTATATTCGAAATAATAAATCAAGAATAACGTAGTATTGTGAATAAATACACATTAATCACTTAAATTAATATATATATATTTTTTAATTTGGTGGATTCCTTTCATCCTATCCAGGAACTTAGATGAAGTTTTCACTTATTTATACACAATTATATAAGATCACTTCTATATATATATATATATATATATATATATATATATATAAAATATATATATAAAAAATGGTATTAGTTATCAAATATGTATTATTATAATAATTATAGAATAAAGTTTTTACACGATAGTAAATATTTTAAATCATGTAAAATAGTGTGAATTACTCGGATGTTAGTGAAAATCTAAATCAGAATCACAAATATGATTTACATTACAATGTTTTAATTTGTTTATAAACAATACAGAGTGATAAATAACTCTGGATACTAAAAAAAGACTCGATGAGTCATAGTATATAGATAACAGTAAGCTATTTATAGATACAATGTTTTGCTGAGTCTATTAATAGAATTATAAATATTTACACTAAGATAGTACTAAAATTAAAACATTCTATACTTCATTATATTATGATTTCAAATATCATTGAATGAAATTCATTATTTTATAAGTTATGAATGACGAACACAAGTTCATATATTTGACCACTACTACTATCGGACTTTGTAATGTCACAGTAACTCAGTTACTGAGTAACTGTCAGTTACTGTGGTATCATAATAATGATGATAATAATTATGTAAATAGTAGTAATGCAAGTCTATATACGAACCCTAGATTTAATAACGACCGTAGAAGGCGTTTCCTAATCACAAATAACGATATTCAATTTTAGAATTTAAAAACTTATCTATTCAAGTGTATCAAATTTATAATCAATTCACAGTTCAATCAGTGTGAAATATCGTACTAATTTACGAACAAAACACGAGATGATATATATATAAATAAGAATTAATTTTCATATAAAATGATTTAATTTTTGGTTAACGCATTTGCTATAAATTGAAATCTATGAAAAAAGTTTGCACAAATAATCCTAAATTATATAAATATATTCCTAGTATTTCTTGGATGAATTATATTTATTTACAATTATATTATTTTATTTAATATAACCAATTCTACTATAGGATATAAAAAGTACACTTAATTTAAATAGGTCATAAATAATGTATATGTTCTTAATTGTATATAAAGGCAACTGTATGTGAGTATACTGGGCATAATATATTTTGTAAATTTCAATAATATTTTGTATAACTAACATAACTTCCGGTTGAAATATTTATTTAAAATAAAGGACATAATATATTAATATATGTCCTTATATAAGATGTATTACATTATAGATCCATACGATTAATGTATAAATTCGTATTTGTATCATACAATTATATAATATAATTATTATAATATTAAAATGAAACTATATTTATCTATTACATATATTATACTAAATAATACGAAACATATAATTATGTAATAGAGTATTATACTTTACGTATGATACATACTTAGTATAATATAATATCATATATTTATATATAAATAGTTTAATAAACTATAATTAACCTTATAAATACCTACCTAGATACAAATCTATGTACAATGTACAATGTACATTGTACATTCAAGATAAAGTTTTACAGTTAAACATGGACATTTATATTTGAATATAAAGGCAAAACAAGGAATTATAAGCCTATGTTGGATAGTTGATGTGACATATTTATATTCTATATATAATGATTTGATTAATAGCCATAACATATATTTCCCTATGATAATACTTAATATATGGTGGTCGAAATATGTATAGTATACTTGTAGGTATGTGTTCCACTACTAATTACCCCGATTATATATGACAATGGGCTGTGTACAACCGTCATGGATGAATGGTTTTACTTTCCTCTGGCTTAATGATGCATGAATATATATATATATAATATATTATATATATATATATATATATATATATATATATATATATACATATATATATATATATCAAAGTATGTAGACTATATAGTATAGTATCATATGATACTAACAACTAGGTGTATTTATTGACTAATAATAATAGTTGACTAACCATGGCCCATGGTCCATGGGTAGCTGCAGCAAACGTAATAGCAAAGGGGGCTTTGGTAATAGCCTCATAATAGCATAACTAATAGCCTAAAATGTTTACATTGTTCTATTATGCTGCTATTATATTACTATTAGACTATTACTAACAGACCCACACCTAACCGTGGTGGTGGTCTTGCCCTGTTGTTCTCCACTGAGCTCAAACTTATTTCCTCTTCCACCCCTAATTTCTCCTCTTGTGAAATGCTGATATGTGACATTCAGTTCCCATCCCTATTTACCATTGTGTTTATAATCATCTATCGCCCACCATCATCCAGCATTCGGTCTTTCCTTAATGATCTCTCTACCATTTTAGAATCCATGTCTTCTTACAACACAATTATTCTTGGTGACTTTAATATTCAAGTGAATACTGATAATCATGCTTTTAATCATGCTCTTAAGAAACTTATTTTTGAGCACTCCTTAACACAACACATTCATTTCCCAACTATATCTAATGGTAACATCATTGATCTTGTTTTATCTCCATCTGACTCCAATTTAATTTCCTCTCCCACCCAAAGCACTCTAATCTCTGATCACTTCGCTATCCTATTTGATTTACAGTTATCAGTAGTGCATAATACTCGACCTCTAAGATACTTTCGAAACATCTCCTCTATAAATCAACACCTTCAACACGGCGCTATCTAATTCTCTTGACTTTTATGCTCCCTCAACTACTCTTACCCACCGTAATCATCCCAAATCCCCCTGGTTCAACACTGAACTCACCAATATGAGAAAGTCACTTCGTCGTCTACAGTCCATTTATGCTTCTACTAAAATGAACTCAGACCTGTGTTCCTTTAAAGTATGTCGCTCACTATACAGGAAAAAACTCCTATCCACTAAATCATCATACTTTACTAACTTGCTTTGTAAATATGGCACCTCATCTAAGCAAGCTTACAACCTATCATTCACCTTAGTAGGTAAATCAAAACCCAGGCACCTTCCTGACCAACCGGATACAGTCCTCTGCTCCTCCTTTGCTAATTTCTTCCAGAATAAAGTATCGAACATCATAGCTGCTCTCCCCAATGTGAATGTTGATATCCTCACTCTCAACTCATATTCACTAGCTTCCCATAATCACTGGTCTTCCTTCACTCTCCCTACTCGTCCATATGTGCTCTCTCTAATGGCATCCCTAAAATCCAATTCCCCACTCGACCCTATTCCCCTTACTTTACTTCGTACCCTTTCGCCATTGCTAATTGAACCCATAACAATGATCATTCATGCGTCCCTTATTACATCGATCGTACCAAAGTCTATGAAACACTCATATATCACCCCAATTATAAAAAAAACTACCCTTAGCCACTCGAACCTGTCGAGCTATCGACCCATCTCCCAGCTTTCATCAATCTCTAAGACCTTAGAGCGAATTGTATCTGCTCAACTTATTCACTATATCACTACCAATTCAATTATTGATAAGTTTCAAAGTGCTTACTTACCCCATCGGAGCACTGAATCAGCACTGAATCTTATCATTAATGATCTACTAATATCCCTTGACAACAAAGCCCCGTGCTACCTTGTGTTACTTGACCTATCCAGTGCCTTTGACACTCTAAACCATGACATTCTTTCTTTACGACTCAATGAAATCGGTATTCATGGTCAAGTACACAGCTGGTTTATGTCATTCTTTTCCTTAAGGTCCTCTTCAGTGAAAATCAACTTATCCTTCTCTACCCCGTTTATCAGCACTCATGGTGTTCCACAAGGCTCCGTGCTTGGTCCTTTACTTTTTATTATTTATATTTTACCTATACAATCCATATTTCGTAAATATCCTTACATCCACTACCATCTCTTTGCAGATGATCTACAAATATATACTTCTTTTCCCATTTCCTGTGACTCCAACTCACTTCAACTGTCTATTTGTAACTGCCTCACAGAACTTACTGACTGGTTCTCCCATAATTCCCTATCACTTAACATGACAAAAACTGACACCATAATTATCTCCAGACCTACCTACCCCCTAATCATCACCCACCCCTTTCTACTAGCCCTCCCTACATCACAATCCATAACAACTCTTGGTTTCACCATCAACTCCCACCTAGATTACTCTGACGACATATCTATAATGATTCGCAATGCCAACTATTTTCTTTACAATATTAGAAAATCACGTAATAAATTGACTTTTTCAATGACTAAAAGTCTAATACACTCGCTAGTCTTCAGTAGACTCATATACTGCTGCTCACTTCTATGCAATCTACCCCTAAAGCTTATGCTTAAACTTGAGAAGATACAACGACGTGCTATACGCACCCTATATAAACTGAAGTTCTCTTCAATAGTATCAATATCGACTCTAATGCGATCACTCGGCTGGCTTAAGTTTAGATATCTCTGCAGGTACAGACTACTATGCATCACCCATAAGGTGATACATCTTAGATCTCCCGAGTACCTAGCTGACTTGATCAGTATGCATACCCTTAGTCGAGCTAGCAGGAAATGTCACACGATGAAAATTGTGCAACGCTCGACTATCTCTGCTCACTCTGAATCTGCTTTCTCTGTGGTAGCTCCAAAATACTGGAATTCTCTACCATATGACATTAGGTGTTTGAAATCCTTGTCACTATTTAAATGTAAACTCTCCACGCACCTATTAACATTGTAACCTACCCTCCCTTTTTCTTTATTTTTATTGTACTTTATTTATTTTATTTTTGTTTCCTTCTCATGACGCCCATAACCACCACGTGATTTTGTAGTCAATAAAATATTTAAAAATAAAAATAAAATAAAATTAGAAGTATATTATGCTGCTATTAATTAGTAATGCTATTATGCTGCTATTATGTTGCCAGTAAAAGTCTATTAATAATAGTATAATAGACTTTTAATGGCAACATAATAGCAGCATAATAGCATTACTAATTAATAGCAGCATAATATACTTTTAATGGCAACATAATAGAAAAATGTAAACATTTGAGGCTATTAGTTATGCTATTATGGGGCTATTACTGTTAGCTGGTTAAGAACTTCTACTAAGAATTAAGTATTCATTTATTTATTTTATTAAATATAAAAAATATGTTCATGTTCTTGTTTTCTTACTCCTGATGTACTATTCTTATTATATATACTTACTTACTTAGTTCCTTGACCTGTTAATTGTAGGGGGCCATGACTTGACGACGACACAAATACCCTTTTCCATTTTTCCGGTTGTGAGCAGCATCGAGGACCTCTCTTTGACTCATGCCAGACCATTTACAAATATTACTGTTCCAATCTTTCCGAGGTCATCCTCTTCTTCTCTTCCCTCTTAGTGATCCTTGTAGGATAGTTTTGTGGAGAGAATCATGTCTCATGACATGACCGAAATAGCATATTTTTCTTCGCTTGATCGTCGTTAGAATATTTTCTGTTTTTCTCACAATTTCTTCTATCGTGTTGTATACAAATACATTTGTTTTATGTTCTCTATTATGATATACCAAGGATATTTCTTTATGATTTTGTCTCAAAAGCAATTATTCTTCTTTCTAGGTCTTCTGTCAATGTCCATGTTTTGCATACGTACAGCATAATCGAGAGGACTAGTGATTTGTATAGGAGTATTTTTTGTATGGATAGAGATTTTATTACTTTTCCATATAGTCTTTAATCTTACTAATGCCGATGTATCAGTGGCCATTCTTATCTTTATCTCAGATTCACTTTTACCGTCTTTAGTTAAGGTTACTCCTAAATAATTAAATTTATCGACTGTTTCCAGTATATTTCAACCCATGGTTATTTCTCTTGGTAGTTCCACTTGATCTATTTCATTCACCATTACTTTACTCTTCTCTTGGATAATTTCCATTCCATATGCTGCTGCAATCCTTACCATGACTATCGAACACTTGATGTTATACAAGTAATGAGTTCTACCTCATTCACTGTTTATATCGACCTCAAAAACTGGAGTATTGTTATTTCATTAATGCATTTTAGACTTATTATAATACTTTGTTAATTCATCCAAATCTCATTTTATTATTTTATGTGACTTTAATCATTATTATTTTCCTATTCTACCCCTACTCCCTCTTCAAAAACCTATAATATTCCTTACCTTTAAAATAGTATTTAACCTTCACCACTCATACTAGTGGAAACACATTGTAAAATATCATTATTTCCCATCATATCGAGTTATCGTTAAGAAACTTTAGAAAACTCGATTTATCTCCTGATAACTTTCTGATATCTTTCGATACACATTTTATTTCTCTCTCCAAAAATAAGTGGTTGTTTACAATTCTTACACTAAATAATATCAATACATATTCATTTAGTGCTGTTATAACATCTGTATTAGGAATATATTGTATCCTCCAGATATACCTATAGGTTATATATATAACAATAACTCTTGTCTAGGGGCGTTATGTCCCCCCCCCACTTTAAAATCTAGGGGACCTCCATTGTATTGGTCCCCCTTACTTTTACCACATAATTTATTTTGATTGCTTGGTCCCCCCTACATACAAAGTCGTTCCAGCGCCCCTACTCTTGCATAAACTATAGCTCTCCTAATCAATATATTTAAAACATGCTCCTTCCAAACTTAAGTACTCACATGGCATCCCGATACTCCTCGTTGTAATTTTAAGCTTATAATTAGGAAACATTTGCTTCATAATTGTCGGCTTAGCATTACTCTTAGTTTAAACTCTCCATAGAGATGAATGTATGTATCTTCCATACCTTTATTCCCCTTAAAATATCCCTTTTTACAACTGAACTCACTGCTTACAAACTCACTATATCCACCGCTAAATCTACAATGTATACCTCTGTATTTTATCTAATATCTTACAAATCTCTCCCTCCCCCCCCCCCCCTGCTTGAAAATAAACTACTATACCCCCGTAAACAATTGTTAAACTTCCTGATATTTTAAATACCTCTTCTTCTTATTTATCCCACCTGTACTCTACTGCATTTAGGCACACGTTTAAAGCCCCTATCTTTAATATCTCTAACATATTACTACAAATAACTATAGTTATATCATACCACAAGGAATAATCGCCACACTCTTATTTTACTCGATAATGCCTCGTATACCCTATCACAAATCTCTAAACTATTACATAATTTCAAGTAAATTTTATCATCAAATCTAGTTTCTATTTACATATTTCTATGATTCACTATAGGGATATATACTCCCACAACACTAACAATAATTTCTAAACAATTTGAATCAGGTATAATCAGCCAGTCTATTTTAAACTTTCAATCATTACTCCAATAGAATACCCAATCCTATTTACAAATTCTACACTCTATTATGATGTGCTGACAAACTATTGCAATATCTCCTACAAATGGTACAGTTTACCGGTACAATTATATAAATATGTGTGTCATATAAAAAATATCATATTTATTTATTTTTATCACTAATATTAAATCGGATTAAATTAAAATATATTTAAATTGTTTCTAAATCTATTATTATTCTAACTATACATTCCGAACATTGCACATATATGTTTAATATATTCATACTCTTGTTATTATATTAAGATGCATTCATTCACAATAGTGATAATAAATAACGTATTCGTTTAAGTTACCAAGTATACTTAGTACTACTTATTTCACACATTTAATATTGTATTCATATATTTATAGTAGTTGCATAAAATATAATTCGTTTAATTAAAAATTAATACTATAGATAACAAAAGATAAAACATAATAAGTAAACAATAATTAAAAATAAGTAAACAATAAGTAAACAATAAGTAACAATTAAGATTAGATTGCGTACGATGATTAGAAATTCGTAGACATAGAATTAAATAATTGCCGAATCGATGACGAAAACAACGAACACAATAGAAACAATCGTTGCGTTCACAAATCATAGAGATGGTACACACGCACACTTGGTAGTCGTGGTAACTGAATAGGGGGCGTGGTCACTAGGTGGAGCTCTCTATCGTTGCGGTTACTACGGTAACGTGTGTAAACACAACACAGCTCTCTATCTCTCTCTCGGTTGCCAGGTGAGTCATCACGTTGTCATTAGAGGTCTCCACTTCCTGACTTGGGTACGAGGAGTCTGACGGCCTCCAGTAGGTTGTTCACGTAGCCATCGGGAGTTATCTCCTGGTGGGGTTCATCGCAGGGTCTATGGGGTTAGGGGTGGTTACGGGGTGGAAGGGTAGAGTGGTAAGGAGGTAAGAGATGGAAGGGGTAGAGGTGAGGTAAGGAGTGAAGAGGAGGGGTTGATATAATGTAAGGGTGGGGGTATCGAAGGGAAGTAGATAGATTTAAGTAAAGTGAAGGTGAGATAGGATAAAGGGAAGAGTGCGTAATCAATATTGTATATATACCATATGGTACTCTATAATATTACTGTCATCGATGAATGAGTTATTAGCAATCTAAATAATTATAATATATAAATATATATATATATATATATATATTTATATATATAAATATATTTATATATATATATTAATATTTATATTGATAAAATAATTTTTAAATTCTGCATGTATACATTTATATTTATAAATAAGTTCATATCAATAAATTTAAATTAATAAGACATATTATTAAACGTAAAAGTACTTGTACAATTAAATGACATTATTATTTTGTATTATAACTTATTTATAAATTTCTATAGTTTAGTACATTTACAAAGATGGTGAGCGAAATAAATTTAAAAAATATAAATTATTTTGGGAAATAAAGTTATTAAAATAAATTATTTTATGAGAGGGTAAAATAAATTTAAAGTATTGATATAAATATTGATAAATATACTGAAATATTGCTGATCAATTAAAAATGTTGATACACATTTACAATATGAATATATATTATATATTTATCACAGACTTTAGAAGTAGAAGTTAACTGATATTGGAGATAATTTGTCCACATATTTAAATGAAAATCTGCCACTCTTGTTACCACGGTAAATATTATTTCAATTAAAATTCAAAGAAAATCGCGGAATATTATACGAATAAATATATTTCAATGAAATTGCCAGTAGCAAAAAAATGTTGGCCGATAATTCAAATAGTCGGTAAAATAATATTGAAGATTAATACGAATAATAGCCTAATTCACCGTTGCCCCATTAACTGTATTCTAACTTCTATGATATTCATGTTGTTCAAGGATCATGGATAATATTAAATACAAATATAAACATCGAATACACCTGCTTGAACAACTATTTATAAACTGATCAATACAGAGCAAGGAAGCCGTGCTAAATATGCTAGATACCTTAAGTTAATGCATAAGGTATAAATACATTGTATATATTTATTATTATTATAACTATAATTATTAATTTTATTTATTCATATTTCACATTAGATCGTATTTTTAATATGGATTTCTGTGATAAAATCAACATCAGCATCACCATCACCATCAGCATCATATCTCAATATATATTATCATTAGTCCTGCTATCGAATACTGCAATACAATCACTAAGTAATAGCGGACACGTGTTATATAACTTTAGATGCCAACACAATAACATACTTGTACAACTACTTACATCATTTATTCAATATGTATATATATATATTACTATATCTGAATGTAGAAAAATATCTGTAATATACGAAATATATAATATATTAAAGAGTATAATATATAGTATAAACTAGTCTTATAAAAAGAATATTTTATTAACGTTGACATTTAGTAGGTAATAATTAAATATATATATATTTATATCTATATGTATATATAAAATTATTAAAATAATATTAAAAAACCATATAAAAGTAATAATTATAAACTATTTAAAATGTAAATATTTTAATATTTTAGGATCTGATAAATTTAAAAACTTGGATTTGTATGCATAATATAACTATTCTCCAAATAGTATTATTTTCGACAAAAGAATATATTCATATAATGTGGACAAAAATAATTTAACATTACAAATTGTTGTTTATTTTCATAATATACCAGAGGTCTAAAGTGTAGAATTTACTTGATGAATGAAGCAGGAAAATAATTAATTTTATATATTTTTAAAAATAAATATAAAAACAAATTTAATTACTTTTAATAGTCATTATTATTTACAGTATTTATTTTATAACTTTTAATATTTTCTTTAAAATTGTGACTATAATCTTTAGTGTTCTTATATTTATATTATTTAAATAAACTAAAATTATAATATGTTTAAATATATAATAATACAATTTTATTTACATTTAATTTCTTCCGTAATTGATAAATTAATAATAAGGTCAATTTTTAAATTTATTTAATATAATTTTATTGTTCCAAGTTTATTTCTTATTGTTATTTATCTATGCTGTGTTCTTAATAATTGTATTATTCCGAATTGATATATTGTCTTCTATATTATATTGTTATTGTTGTTATTGTTATTGTTATTTTTGTGGAGTCCTTTGATCCCATACAGGAACTTAGATGAAGTTTTCACTTATAACCATATGGCTCTAATGTCTCTTCGAAGCAGATCTCATGTTAAGGCATCCATGGTTTTAAAGAGAGCCAATCATTTATTTTTACACCTTAGCCAAATGAGCCACACAGGTAGTTTTATATTATATTGGACTAATATTATAAGAAAATTATGATTCATTAAGGTAATTTGATTAATAAAATGTATCTAAAATTACGTTTATACTGAATACATATGCAGTAAAAATATATCTCTTACATTTATTTCGATTACCTTAATATTAAGCAGTATGACGCAGGTTCAAGCCTCGTCCGGGCCATTAAAATATGTCTTAAAATAATATTTAGAAGTGATCTTATATAATTGTGTATAAATAAATGATCGGCTCTCATTGAAACCATGGATGCCTTAGGGGGAGCCTCCCATTATTCTAAACAATGCTATTTTAGCTCTATCTAAAAATGCTAAGGATAAATAAATAATAGAGATAATTACTTACTTTTTTTTTATTCACTTACTTTCCTTCATACTATATGATCTATCTTTATATAAATATAGTTAATTTAAAATAATGTAAAAAAAATAGTCTCAATAAGTTAAATATTTATTTGTTGTCATTAAAATGCAAGGTATCATCATTTATTTGAATATAAAATATAATAATAATTCCAACAGGATTCATATAGATGTATATGTTATATATTTACATTAAATAATTTAAGATAAAAATAATAAAAATCAAAAAAGTAGTAGGCATTTAGTTACTAAGTGAAAAAGTAAAAACTTGAGAAAATTACATTCAAAGTTTAATATATAAAATTTAAGTAAATATAATACATACAATACAATCCTATCAATTTAAAATAATTATTATATTGATTACGTTCATAAAACACTTTATATTGATATAAATACACAAAAATAATTTGAGAAATTTTACAAATTTATAAATAAGATATTAAATATGGAAAATATTTAATAAAATTTGTTTGTTAATATAAAAATATTAATCATATTTTAACTTGACTCTAACATGAGAGAGGATTCGAAGGGACATTAGAGAGCCATATATGGTTATAAGTGAAAACTTCATCTAAGTTCCTGGACGGGATGAAAGGACTCCACCACGATAACAAAACAACAATAACAATAACGATATGATTACTCCAACAGCTACCAAGCCTCTATATCAACCTGGAGTGATTCATTCGCACAGACTGATCACTATTGTTGTATACATACAAATGTATTATTGGAAGTAACATAAATAAACGAAGTAGACAGTAAATAACATAGGGGATAGATGAAAGAGAGTTTGAACTAAAGATAAATTTGTAATGTATGAGTCATCGGATGATTGACAGCTCCGGTGTTCTGTATTCCACGTTATCAAACAGTCGATTTGTTTACTTGTTTATTTATCTATTTTTTATATAACACACTCTAGATATATATATATATATATATATATATATTATAGGATATATTATATAATAACTGCGTAATAACTTATTGCTAAGTTACATAATGAAATAAAATGCATACTCCCTATACATTATAATACTGAGCGGTGCACTAGATATTTCACATGGCAATGCTGTAAGTCGTGCCTCCGTATGCAGTACGTACCGCATCTCAGCTGAGCTGAAATGTCAGCTGAGATAATGTCGGCTGAGCTGAGATAATGTCAGCTGAGCTGAGATGTATGCACGGAGGCGCGGCCTATATCAATTGAAACGTGTAGTATCGCAGTGACCACTGTATTAGAGGCGTGGCCTATATGCTGTCTGTATTGATGACCATGGGGTTCACAAAGAAAAAAGATGGAAAAGTATTATTTCGATATCTTATGAGGAGAATTATAATGGAAGAAATAAAATGATGAAGAAAAGATTAATTTAAAAAACTCAACATCTATTCTATTCTATAGAATCCGATATTTTATTTGAAATGTATGATTTACGCGTTTTATATTTACTGTACCGAACAGCGACATACAAGACCTAATAAGAGGTTGACATAGCAATGGTGGTGACCTAGATACGAGCTATCCTATTGGTGGGAACCTGTATTTACCGGTCCTGACTTGAAGAGAACGAATGCCGGCTTTCTGAGCCCCTCCCACATCGTTCACGATGTCGTCACCGATCATGATCACCTGATAAAGGGGGCGTGGTCTAATTATGAAGGGGCGTCGCCACACTATCGAGCGTAATCACATTAATTAAGTGATCCGTAGCTATTTTAATAATCGTTTGAAGAGAGTGTGTTTTGTTATAATAAAACAAATTTAAATAAAATATTCACTATGCGTCTCATCTAAATGACACCTAAATAAGATGTCCCCCTTTTCTGTTGTTGCTACCAAGTAGATACAAATATGTATATTTTATGAACACATTATGTATATAGGGAATAGGGGTAATATAGGGAATAGGGGTAATATTTCCAGTCGGTTTAAGAGTTACGATAGAAGCGATTGTTAAACAGATAAGCGGAGAAGATCTAGAACATTATTTGTGTGTAAACAATTCAGCTCGCTACTATCACCTGATCAGTGGACAGATTCATATCGTACAGCGCCTCCTGGAAGAAGTCCTGGCACGGTTTACCCGTCACCTCAGCTTGAATGCCGCAGGCGTACTGTAGGGGAGGTTAGGAATTAGTGGGGTGAAGGAGCGATCGCAGAGGGTAAGAGAGATAGGAGAGAGGGAGATGAGGAGTGAGGGAAATGGTAAGCGGGAGAGGGGAATAGAGACAAATATGGAGAGAGTGATTTTAAGAGGGAGAGGGGAGATAGATGGAGAAGGAATGCGAGAGAGGTGAGAGTGATGGTGATATGGAGAGAGTGGTTTTAAGAGGGAGAAGGGAGATGGATGGAGAAGGAATGCGAGATAGATGAGGGTAATCGTATGTTATTTAACTATTTTGTAACGTAAATATTGAATTATAATAAATGACTATTGTTTAAGATATTGCGTAATCGCGACGCTAGCTGTGTTATGTAACTATTGCATCATGATTTAACTACGAATCACCTCGAGAGCTTTTGTGAAAGGGCCGACGTCCAATGAGAAATGGTCGGCTTGTTTGTAGTACCGGCTGAAACGGTTGTGACTATTGTGTAGAGTTGTTGATAGTCGGTGTAGGCTTGGAGAGTTGTGAATATTAGCGCGGGCTCGGATAGGCAGTTGGATATAGCGGATTAATGTGTTCGGAAAACTTAGAATGAATACATCAAATTATATCTATCACTTAAACATATTGAAAGTAAATAATCATATTATTATATAGTGATGATTATGATGGTGATGATTACAACTGTAATGTAAAGTTAACCCTTTGAATCCCAAAAGGCATTCGTTTTGTGATTATAAACGGGTATTAAAAAAAAATCAGTAGTTGAATATTATATTAATAAAAATCATCGTCGCGTAAACATCTACCGCTATCTAGTAACCAACCCTATGCCGAGACTGAACAAAAGGGGCGTTTCCATAGCGATGAGGCACTGGAACGCCTCGGTTATCGTCGCGTAGTTAAACTTCTCGCCCGCGTCTCCGATTACGACGCAGTTAGGCGAACTCTGGTCCACTTGCTGGAATTGTTCCTCGACGTCTGCGTAACGGGTCAAGGTCAAGCGAGCGATGATAAGTATAAGTGGGTGTGGCCGAGTATAAGTGGGTGCGGGTGTATTTGTGAGTGTGTGGGTGTATTTGTGGGTGTGGGTGAGTGTGTATGTGGGTGTGGGTGAGTGTGTATGTGGGTGTGTATGTGGGTGTGTTTGTCTGTACAGCGGGTCACACAGGAGGTGTTCGATTCACTAACGACTACACACTGATGTAGGAGAGTTACTAGGGAGAACATTCGGGGGAGTTTGCGTAAGGGGTGATTGGGGGGGGGGGTGGGCGATGATACACTAGCGGTAGGGGCGCTGCAACAGGGGGGGGCGGGGGGGATATGTCCCCACCCACTTTAAAATCTAGGGGGACCTCATATGTATTGGTCCCCACCCATTTTTACAACAACATTTATTTTGATTGGTTTGTCCTCCAACATACACACCATCGTTCCAGCGCCCCTAACTATCGGGAGGTTACTCGAGGGAGAGGAGAGGGGAATACACTAGCGGGAGTTTATGTGATCTAGTGGGGTAGACGTCAGGGACGATGATAACACCCTGACCTAGGCTGAACATATCGCGGGGCACTTACGACTGATTACGAACGAGACCGACATAAACTCAACGATCGTAGAACTAGAATGTAGAGTTACCACCGGGTGGCGTTGGTTCGCTACGATGCTCGCCCATTATCGGGTGACACGTACGCGTGTTGAACCGACGAGGCTGTTGTCCCTCTAAGCGGGTGCTATATGATATATTGCGAAGTGATTGAGTGAGGGTTTTGTATATAAGCTTTATTACTAAACGAACACATGGAAGCGTGTACCCGAAGGCTAGTGGTGCTTATAATGGTTGCGACCGAAGTGACAATATTGTACCGGCTAATTCGGAATGCAAGTGCAGTCACGCGCATTGCGTCGCCCTAATTAGTCAGACGGTAAACATATTATGTAAGAATTAGTGGTGAATTAGATATCAGACGCTTATGGAAAGTTCCACACATAACACAATCGACCAATGGGAATCCGCCGAGAACATAATAATAAACATCTCGCCGTGGACGGTTATAGTGTAACTGTAATTCTGAATTTAGGAATTCAGTAATTCGTGTGGGAAGGGAACGACCTCGGTTATTTAGCATCAGTGCCTCTAACTTCGATATTATTGATGTCCTATATCAGTTGACCCCACGAACTCAATATTATCAATATCCTATATCGCTTAACTTCGATACCACCCATATAATGTGCAACTTGATTTTATAACCTCGCATCCACCCCATAGTGGGTGTTAACCTTCGTGGATCAGTAGGTAAGGTCGCAGGTTTCTCTTCTGAAGAACGGAGATGATCGCCATCAGGGGAGAGAATATATGACGCTCGTTGATCTCAAAACCTAGACTATTAGATCAGTATTCACTGGATGTAATAGTAGATAGATAGATAGATAGGCAGATAGCTTATTGAATTACTGAAGAATACTTATAAAAAGTAGAAATTAACTAATAATGAGAAAAGAGTGAAATAAATAAGTTATTGAAATACGAGTGCCTTCATTATCAATGATAATTATCAATGATACTTTATCATGCTGTGCGCTTCAGTGAACATATTTATATAAGAATATATACGTATTACATACACATATATATATATAATAGGACATTACGTCTACGAACGCATGTTATTCGAAACTTATATGTTACGGTTGAGTGATTTTATCGTATTACATTATTACGCACGGGGAGTAGGTGGTTTACAATTACAATTACAGTATAAATAAATAAAAAATCCTATCGTTAAATAAACCATTGAAAAAAAAAAGACATAAATATTATAGAATACGAATCGTATAATGTTGCTGATCTCAGAGTTTACATTTCAATAGATAGATGAAGCACTTGATATTATATACATAATAATATTATATATATATAATATATATATTATATATATATTTTTTTTAAATTGTACGTAATTTTTTGTATAAAAAGTTAAACATTCATTATAAAACGTTGATAACTAAATGTAAGATAAGCATGCGCGTGAATGCATACGTATGTGTTTGTGATCCGTGCGCGCGTGTGTGCACACTGATGTGCGTGCACTGATGTGCGCGTACGAACATATATGTTTGCGCGTGCATAATTGCGTATGTATGCGCGTGTGAGTGCATGTAAAACGCGCGTGTGTACCTGTTCAGATGAAGGGCTATATTCTTAGTGCTCTTCTGCGTTTCGTTCGTACAGAAGCGTACGTTTACCCCGGCATTCTTAAGTCTGTGTGACGCGTGTATGTAGATAGGTTTGATTGGTGGAGAGAGCTAATGTAGGTATAATACGCGTGTACAATAATTTTCATGTTTAGAATACCGCATATACTGTATCTAAAGGCGTACGTAAATTAGATCGAATTTGATTTATATATTCTTAAATTGATAATTTGGCTGACGAACCTGAAGATAATATCAATGTAATACTTTAATACTCTATAGTAAAGCGTAGTACTTGAATGGCGCATAGCTTGATTCATGATGTGCACTAGATACATACTGATAGGGGTAACGATTTTAAAATCAATAGAAATAGAATATGGAAAATTATATATTAATATGGAAAATCATTGAAATGAATTAATGGATCTTATATAAAACACTGTAGTGATTATCCTCTACATCCACGTTACGTTGGATAGTGAATTAAGTGAATACCGATATCGTTGCCCCCGGAACATCGCGTTTCTAATCGAGAGTAAATAGAGCGTGCTGGACGTTATTTAACGAGATACATTATTCACGAATATGATGTGGTACTATGTTTCTAGTAGTAAGTACTAGGTAGTACTATTCATTAGGTAGTACTATTCATGTTCTATATAATACATCGGCGTGTATATATATATCGGGGAACTATACGTAAGTCAAAACCCGTTACGCGTGTTCTAAATCCGCGTTATAATCCACCTCTGACGCGCGCGAGTTATTTAGCTACTAGCTATTAGCTATTAGCGGGCGTTTACTTGTTGTTGTTGTTGTTGGCGGCAGGGGTGGCGTCACATGGACCAAAGTCCAAGGGCGTTTACTCCGAGCGCGATGTGATACTTTAGCTCGGGTGAGGGTGAGGGTGAAGGTGAGGGTGAAGGTAGATAGATGAAGTGGGGTAGAAAACAACCGACCCAAGATGCGGAGGCCATACTCGCCACTATTTAATCGCAGCCTTTATAGAGTAAACGTGTTAGACATCTGCGAATCTGCGAATAAATATTCTAAAGCGTGACCTCGGTTCAACAGTGCTATAGTGCAATAAGTCGTGTATTTCTGAGAACTCGGGTAACTAGACGAAACAACCCGAACTACGACGACTCGGCGTATTTAACGGAGTCGACACTACCGCTGCCAAAGTCAGTGGTTCCGTTTATTATGGCCGTGACTTAAAAAAACTGGAATATCTCGCGATTTAGCCGGATTATAACGGGAAAAAATGGTATAGCGCAATAATTATTATAATTGAAAGTAATCGAATAGAAATATATAGTAATCGTACGTATCGCTACGTATATCCTCGTGAATACTACCTATCCACCACGCCTCGCGCGCGACTAACAATCGTAGGGCTTCGATAGATCCGTCGATGGCGGTACCTCCGTTATCGCAACCGTTGTACAGCACGCCGTGTATGTCCAGGAGGACCCCTTTAATAGCCGAAGTGTCGTGGTGCCACATCGTCTAGCTCTGCGTCGGTGTAGAGGTTCTCTGTACGGCGTTTAGCGTACAAATACATCGCGGTTATTAGGGTCGGGGTAGCGTGGTTATTAGGGTCGGGGTGGCGTGGTTATTAGGATCGGGGTAGCGTGGTTATTAGGGTTGGGGTAGCGTGGTTATTAGGGTCGGGGTGGCGTGGTTATTAGGATCGGGGTAGCGTGGTTATTAGGGTTGGGGTAGCGTGGTTATTAGGGTCGGGGTGGCGTGGTTATTAGGATCGGGGTAGCGTGGTTTTTAGGGTCGGGGTAGCGTGGTTATTAGGGTCGGGGTGGCGTGGTTATTAGGGTCGGGGTGGCGTGGTTATTAGGGTCGGGGTGGCGTGGTTATTAGGATCGGGGTGGCGTGGTTATTAGGGTTGGGGTAGCGTGGTTATTAGGGTCAGGGTAGCGTGGTTATTAGGGTCGGGGTGGCGTGGTTATTAGGGTCGGGGTGGCGTGGTTATTAGGATCGGGGTGGCGTGGTTATTAGGGTTGGGGTAGCATGGTTATTAGGGTCGGGGTGGCGTAGTTATTAGGGTTGGGGTAGCTTGGTTATTAGGGTTGGGGTAGCGTGGTTATTAGGGTTGGGGTAGCGCGGTTATTAGGGTCGGAGTAGCGTGGTTATTAGGATCGGGGTGGCGTGGTTATTAGGGTTGGGGTAGCATGGTTGTTAGGGTTGGGGTAGCGTGGTTATTAGGGTCGGGGTGGCGTGGTTATTAGGGTCGGGGTGGCATGGTTATTAGGATCGGGGTAGCGCGGTTATTAGGGTTGGGGTAGCGTGGTTATTAGGGTCGGGGTAGCGCGGTTATTAGGGTCGGGGTGGCGTGGTTATAATTTATTTACTAATGATACGATGCAGAGTTGCGATGCAGCGTTACGAATTGGTCTACACTTTAAAGCTATTATATAAGAATAGAATTATTATATGATATTATAAAAATAGGCTTTATTAATAGCGCTAAATTTTATTACATGAAAGATAAAGGAGAATTTGGAAAAATCTAATTATGCTTATTTTTCGGCGTAGCAATTATTAAGGATATGATAATATTAGAGTAAACTAAAAGTAAGGATTCGTGTAGTTAATCTATGTGAGGTGCTAGTCGATATCAAATTATTATATTACGAATAGTACAATATTTACTTGGTTATACTTTGTATTTAAGCTTATTCATTCGTCCTATACACGATACACGCGCAGAGATTCGTAATCTATATTAAACTATAATGATTATATTAATATAATTATATTATAATAATCGTTTACTATATATTACTAATATATAGATCGACATTACTTCAATACCATTAGCTAACCCTATAGTTGAACTATTCATAGTACTATTTACGTAGTGTTACCTTTAGACAAGATACGGAATTTTTAATATAATTACTAATATTTGTAGTTTAAGTATTTCATAATTAGAGTAACTTAATAATAACTTAATAATAAGAATATAATATTTATATCAGAAGTCAATTTAAATATTATATTATTGTTTTTATTTCTATTATTGAATTATTGAATTATAATTATTAATAATAATTTAATAACAAATTGTTATAATAATTATAATAATTATTATTGAATAAATATTATTAATTCTTATTTATTACATAAATATGCTTCATTATAATAATTATTATAATTACTAATTATAATAATTAAATTATTAACATTATATTACTATAGTAGTAATATTATATTAAATTTATTATAATAATATAATCATCATTATTAATAATATTATAATCATTATAATAAATTATTATTAAATAATCATTATTATAATCATTATAATAATGATTATAATTATTATATTATAATCTTATAATATTATAATCATTATAATTATTATAATAATAATTATAATAATAATGATTATAATTTTTAAAATTAGTAATTATAATTAAATGACTTACCTTATTTACTAAATTTAAATAGATGAATTAATAATCAACAATTAATATTATAAATGAACCCTAATAGAAATTATAGTTTATAATTTATCATGAAATTTAAAATTATTTTAAAATTATAATTTTATATTTCAAATATTATATATATTTGTATATATCGATTAATATGACTGTATAATGTATTAGCTTATAATTTAATTATATAGAGTATCTAAATATTTGGATCCTGCAATTAATAACTAAAATATAAATGTTATGTAATATTTAAATAGTTTCAAATTATTTCGAAAAGTATTTCATTCACGGATATATAGGACAGATTTTATCAGGCTATCAGGTTTTTATATCGTATTTATATATTTTAAAGTATAAAATAAAATATATATGTACGTTTTTATTATCAATAAATACAAAGATATCTCAGCAAAATAGATAAATAGTAATATAAAAAGGAAATTATTATTATTGAATTTTTATGATTTTAAATTATATTTTTTTATATATTTTATTTTCATATATGTTTTATTATTATTGATGTGCCTTAATATAATTCTCATACACATTGTAGTAGGAAATCCAAATCATAAACCCAATCAAATGATGATATTCAATCCTTCATGGCATATATTAATACCCCATATACTTACTTACTTACTTATGTCGAACTCCCGTTCGACCCTTCTTTACAATTTTATTCCAATCATCACGAATCATCATAACATTACGTATTTCATTCACATCATCTAGTCCAGTATCATTTTTTAAATTATCAATGTACGTCACAGCTTTTCTTCCTCTGTTGCTTTTTCCAGACGTTGGTTGCCATAAAATCAGATCATGAGCTACTTCATCATCGTGACGGATGCAGTGACCTGCTATTCGCAGACGACGAGTAGTTATAACATCGGTAATTTTTGGTAGTTCTTTATAGAGTTCAACATTTGTTATATGGTCTCTCCATGATACATTCAGAATCATTCTTAATAACCTTGTATAGCATCCATTTATTCTCCGTTCAAGTGATTTGTCGATCGTCCAAGTCTCACTGCCATATAGTAGGATACTTTCAATAGTGGCTTTAAAAGTCCTAATCTTTAGTTTTCTTTTTAACTTGGAATTCCAGAGTTTTTTCAACTTGTGACATGCCTGCCAAGCTAGTGCCTTTCGGATCTCAAAGTCTTTTGATGAGCTACTCATCCATGCACCCAAGTATTTAAAGTTATTTACTACTTTAATATCTTCATTTAGTAATGAGTGGATATTTATTGGTTCACTTTGAGAAAAAGCCATTATTTCAGTTTTTCTTGAGTTTATTTTTAAACCTAATTTTAAAGCTTGGGTTTCTACATTTGATAGTAATTCTTGAGCCTGCTCAATATCTTGTGATATTAAAGCAATATCATCTGCATAGCTTAGATCTGTAATCACTTTTGCTGGTACCCTACGACTCTGTTTCCTAGTTAGTTCAAAACCAAGATCTAACTGTTTTCCTTTCACAGCCATTCGCATTGCATAGTCAAGCACTATTATAAACAGAAAGGGGGCCAACGTATCGCCTTGTAGAACTCCAGTAGTTATATTAAACGATTTGGTTTCTCCATCAGGTGTTAGTACTTTCGCTTTGGTTCCTTTGTATAATGTTTCTATTGCTTCTACGATAATAGTGGGAATTCCGTAAGCCAAGAGTATTTTGAACATATTATTTCTATTTATAGTATCGAAAGCTTTCTTAAAGTCAACAAAAGTAATGATTGCTTTTAGATTCTTTTCTTTGATACCTTCTATTAATCTTCGCAGTGCTAGTATATGGGTAGTAGTTGATCTTCTGGGACGGAAACCATTTTGGTTATGTCGGAGAAGGGGATCTATAATTGGCTGAATTCTATTAAGTATCATCTTATTAGTTATTTTTAGAGCAATAACAGATATAGCAATTCCTCTATAATTGTCGACTTTATTAAGATTACCTGATTTTGGTATTGGCATTATTTGACAAGTAGACCATTGAATAGGTTTTTGCTTTTCAAGTAAAATTTTATTTGCATATTCTAGAAGGATATCGTCAAATTTACAGTATTTAAAAGCTTCAGGTGCAACACCATCAGGTCCTACTGTTTTTCCATCTACTAGATTATTCTTTACCATTAGATATTCGTCTTTTGTAAAAGCGTTGGTAAATATTTCTGTATGTTTAATTACAATTTCTGGTTCAAAATCATCAATTTCTTCTTCAGAATTATTATTGCCGAGTAAATTTTAAAAATGAGTAAACCATTTATTGATTCTATCTTCGTTATTACTGGCTTTAATTATTCCTTTTTTGGTAGTTTTACGACCAGTTATATCATTGATTAGTTGCCAACAGTTGGCAAGTTGTCTTAATTTATTCGAATTTTCAATATCATAAACTGTTTTCTCGAGGTCATCACTTTCTATCTTATCATATGCTTCCTGTAGTTTTCTCTTGGTTTCTTGAAACATTTCATACTTTTCTTCTGTATTTGATAATACATACTTTTTATAAGCTTCATGTACATTATCACGAGGTATTGCAATATCTGGATGTCGAGATGGATTTTTATCAAGTTTTCGTTTCTTTGGTAATAGAGATTTACATGCTATAATAAAATTTAAAATTAAATTTTAATGCCCCATATAACCTAAGGTTATAGATGCCATCTATTAGATGGTATTACATATATTTATATATAATATTATATAATTTATATATTTTATCAAAGATGTTCCGAAGGAATACCATTATCATTATTAATAAGGAATACCAGTAATATCGGTCCAGGTAAACTCGGTCCAGGTAACTTCGGGCCACTTTTGAGGTAATTTCGGTCCACTTTTGAAGTAATTTCGGTCCACTTTAAAAAAACAAGAAGTAATTTCGAGCCACTTTAAAAAAATGTACATGTATAAATTTCGATACATTTTTTTAAAACTAACAATAAATTGTCTATTATTAACACATATATTTACCAATACGTTGTTGTCAAATATCTATAATTATAAATCCTTGTATATAACTGGTATTTTATGTAGTTAATATATAGTATTATAAGGTATTATATGTATTATCTTACATCATTTATTATACTTGATTCACGCAAGGACATGTAGCTATTACCTACTTGATATTTATATGTTATATACTTATGATTAACTATAATGTAATCTTTAATTTAATTGTAATAAATTTATTTATATTAATTAAACTTTATTAATATGGTTATACAGCAGTGAAATATATTTTAAAATCAGAAGTTAAAAATCAGCACTTGCTTTAAGAGCCTGTTATCAAATGCAGATTAGTATATGATTACTGGAAATCAACTATTAGTAAGACATTATAAACCAGGATTATGCATTATACATGTTAATAGGTTATAATGTACGGGTAGGCGAGGACTATGAAGCGTGGACCCTCATAGACACTACTCAAACAACTAGATATGCATACACTCGAATTATATGAATGATAAATGCACTTGAATGATACATGTACATTGGTGTCAGAAAGTCACAAACGAGATAGGACTTTATGGGATTATAGAAAAATGATCTACAACTATCAGACGTTGACGTTTAAAGTTTGCCGGATATTGACTATGACTATAAAGTGATTAATATATCTAATAATTATCCAATTTATAGCTTTACCAATCTAAGTTATGACCAATCACCTAATTATATGGCTTTCCAATCAGATGGTCAGGTGTCTATCATTGTATTATATATATCCACTGGTCTTTTACCAATGGATAGGAGCAAATACGTTATATATTAATACTAGGGGCGTCGCCCCTTAGATGTCTATGGATAGGAGTATATAATGAATAGGAGTATCTACGTATGTAGATTATAATACATTGCTACGTACATTGAATTAATTTAATTAATAATAATGCACCTGTTTGATAATGCTTATAAATATATATATTTATATTTATATATAGGGATATATTATAATAACATAGTTGTTTTATTCATATATGAATATATTTTCATATTATTAGTTTATAATAAAAATATAAATAAATTTGTTAGAATTAAATTAACGATTATATGTTTATTATATGTTAATTATAAAAAATAGTCGAAATTACTCCCTATGGATTGTTTTTTGTAAGTGGCCCGAAATTACTTCTTGTTTTTTTAAAGTGGACCGAAATTACTTCTTGTTTTTTTAAAGTGGACCGAAATTACTTCAAAAGTGGACCGAAATTACCTCAAAAGTGGCCCGAAGTTACCTGGAACGAGTTTACATGGACCGATATTACTGGTACCCTTAATAAGTATATACAAATAATTAAAATAACATTATAATAATTATAAAGTCAATAGACTTATAATATTATAATAATAACTATATTATATTTAAATTAAAAAAACATATAATAATAGTTTCATATCCTTTATATATTTATATAGTAATATCCCCTTAAGATATATCCCCTTTAAGGGGGTATCCCACTACAAGATTTTCCGGCAACTTGCCGGAAATATTGTAACTTTAAAACCATTTTATATCAAGTTATAATAGGATACCCCTATAAATTTATTATATTTCCATCATGTTGGCAGAAAGTAAGAGTTGTCTACTACAATTTTAGTTAACTTGATAGAAAATCTTTTGAATTTAAAATATTTCAGGAAATTTTGCTAGAAAGTAATTTTTTAGCAAGTTAACTACAATTGTAGTGGAATATCCTTTACTTTCCAGAAACTTGCCAAAAATATTGATAGAAATTCACTTTCTAGCAATCATTTCCGGGAATACTGGTAGTGGGATACCCCCTTTAAAATATACATTATATTTATATATGTAATTGTTAATATTAATATATATATTAAATTATGTGAATATATATATATATATATTATATTATTTCTGTTGTTTAATAGTTAACGTGTATGATTTCATACTATATGCAAGACCTCCTATAACCTTGAAGTTATATGATGTATTGCTCTATGCCGAGATATACATATAGTAGACTTCCAGACGGAAAATGTCAATGTATATTATAATATAAAATTAACTATAATATATAGAAATTAAACAATTTAAATTATATTGAAACTTCTGATTTCCATCTACATTGTATAGTATACATACACGGTATAACACCTCTGATATGTGGTATGAATATTATTATTTCTAGACGCTATTAAATACATTGTTAAGTATGATTAGACTTGGGCCTAAAATCTGTTAAACCTGGTTAAACTGAAGATTATTGAAGTGTAATTCCTTATAAGTTACACGTTTTAAAGAGCTTACTAACTATGCTTAACAATTATAAATATATTTAGAATTTACATATATATAAATATATATATATATATATATTTATAGTATTAATCTTAATCAATTTTAAAGACAACATATAAATTAATTTTAAAAGGTTCATTTTATTATGGATGAAAATGTCTATAATAATATGTATCAAATTGGATTGTCGCCATTTTATTCTTTTTGTTATTTATAGGATTTATAGTTTGTTTAAAATATTATAAATATTTATTACTTTAGTTAGTTATCGTACTTATATAACTATGAATATATATGTTATATTGTTAATGTGTATAGCAGTTGCTATTGTTTATTCAGAAAGTGATCAACACTCAGAAAGAGTGCTCAAAAAGGTTAATAATACATTAATTATAAAATAAATTTATTTTTCATGAATTAAAAAATAATTGATTACATTATTATAATATTATTATAAAAATTATAATCGCACAACGGTATACATGTGGTGATGGGCCGCTATTTATAGCCATTGTTTATGCACGGGACGGTCAACATAGACGGCTGTACAATAAGATGGAGTGAATTATTCAACAATTATTTATTTAGATATAAATATATATGATATTATCATAATATCATATATATTAAATATAAATATAATATTTATATCTAAATAAATAATTGTTGAATAATTCACTCCATCTTATTGTACAGCCGTCTATGTTGACCGTCCCGTGCATAAACAATGGCTATAAATAGCGGCCCATCACCACATAATAATTATGTAAAGTATACATATATTCAATATAATATTGAAAACAAAATATAAAAAGTAAGTAATAATAATAATAAAATATTAAAAAAAAAATAAAATGAACCTTTATTTTATTTTATTTTTAATATTTTATTATTATTATTACTTGCTTTTTATATTTTGTTTTCAATATATGTATACTTTACATAATACATGTATTCTTTTAATAATATAAACAATCGTATCATAAAATCTATTCTAAAAATAAAAAAATTCTAGAAATAAAAATTCCTTCCAGGAAATATATAAAAATCCAAAAAATTTAAAGAATATAAATTTTAATAATGAAATATTGAAATACAATATGTATTTAATTAGAATTAATATTATTTCTGTAGTGTAAATATTATTAGTATACAAAATCACGATTTATATTTATTGTATATGTACTCCATTATAGAATTTGTATCTCCCCCATGTTAGGGGCTGGCGAAGAACCCCATGTGGACCAATTTTTAATTTAAATTTTGGAATATAACATAATTATATACATATATAATTATGAGTACAACTAAATAAGTGATTGTAGATCATAACAATATTGTACACTCCTTCCTACTGTAAAGGATGCGCCAGCGACTCGCAATTAAAGTCACCTATACCACAGATATATAATTATGTTATCATTATATCTAGTTGTATATATTTGAATATATCGCACGCTACGATCCAATACAGATACATATAAACAATAGGAATACATCAGCACGTATTGAATATGATATTCGACACTGTTGAATCAACAGTAATATTCGTATATATGTATTGCTATTATTCGATATGTGTACCCTCTCATTTGAATTGAATAGGTGCGGACCTATGTTACTGTATGTGCCTATATTGTAGTGTGGCCGCATTTATTAGCACATATATAATATAGCTATAATAATAATATTTATTAGAATAATTTTAATTTTTGTTGTCTTAATTTACAATGATATTTATATAATGTTTTCTTCTATAGAGCTATATTAGCTTCTATTAGCTCTAATAGCTATTAGCTATACTTCTAACTTAATATATATCAGTGGTTGTATGCGTCAACTTTTCAATTTGAATGTGCCGACTTCCTCCAGACACAATATTATTCAGTCGTACATTTATTCTCTTTTATCCTATTCGTATTATTCTGTAACCTATAATATGACTGTAACATTTTGATTATTTAAAATTAACTACGAAATCTACATATAACTCTTATTTAGAAGTCATCATTTCGTCAAATACTACTTTTATATCGTATACGTGTATTTTACATGTAGAATACATATGTATACTATATAATGTGTAGTGTACATATATATTCCACATGTAAAACATACATTATATAGTTGCTTAACAATAGTATATGCATTCATGTATTATCTAGTATAATATTCCAATAGCTATATATAATAATTCTGAAATATCTGAATCATGTTATATTTACCTTACAGTACCTTACTATGCCTTCAATCACTAAGCTTTACCATGTATTAGTATGTATTATTATACCTTTCTTTATTTTAACTTTGCACGTTCACTCTTCTAATCCCGATCATAGATATACATATTATATTTATATAAAAAATATAGATTATAAAAATGTAATGATATAAACAAATGATTGTCCTTTACCTAAAACGATTATGTTAGGAGCAATTTTGCACATTATTATAATGTAATTATCTGTAATTGATTTACTAGTTATTTTCTAGTGAACAATAATAATTATTATTATAAATATATAGTATATCGGGTCGAACGAGAGTTCGAATAAAGTAATATAGTATACATGAAAGTATTTATCTGGGTTTCATAATGGTGCTGCGCTCTATGAATAAGTAAGGCAATCGTTGAAACTTACTTTGAGGTGATTTATGTAATATTACCTCGTCTCCCCCCCGTATTCTTCTGTCTATTAATTACGTCTGTGTATTAGGTTGATGTTATTGTAGTGAGTCATGTACTACTTCCTAGAGATTCCATGTATTTCTAAATTCTATAATAAATAAGTGAAACTGAAATCTAGTTAATTGTCTATCTGTTTTTCTGTAATATTTCACCTAATTCATTGTTACATTAAGTTGATCAGTGAGTTGATCAATAAGCATGAATACATAGTAAGCTATTGTATTGTTTAGTTTATTAGTAGTTATATCTATGCGATTATGACCAGGCTATGATAAGGTATATATATATATATAAAGCTAATTAACAACATTTAATGTAATTCAATTTAAGTTTCTCCAAAATACCTAGTGTTACACTACTGGTATATATTAACATATTTCTATAATTCAAAATAATGCACATTATGCAATTATGTCATCCAACAATCTATAAAGCCACACACTAAATAGTTGTATATTCAATACAATATTCTATACAATATAGTATATTTATTTACATCACAGCATTAAAATGTTATATATGTCATAATGTTATATGCTTATTAAAAATACATGTCTGCTCCCCCGGAATGTAACCAGTAACCTTAACTTATATGATATGCATTATGATAGTATAATATATCTTATATTATATAAATAATATCATCTGTATTATTGATTGTATAATCTATATTCTGACTCATTGTAACACATGTTTTCACCTATATTGTGATGTGTCATATAGCAGTAGCACTATCAGTAGTAGTAGTAGTAGTAGTAGAAGTAGTAGTAGTAGTAGTAGTAGTAGTAGTAGTAGTAGTAGTAGTAGTAGTAGTAGTAGTAGTAGTAGTAGTAGTAGTAGTAGTAGTAGTAGTAGTAGTAGTAGTAGTAGTAGTAGTAGTGGTAGTGGTAGTGGTAGTGGTAGTGGTAGTGGTAGTGGTAGTGGTAGTGGTAGTGGTAGTGGTAGTGGTAGTAGTAGTAGTAGTGACTCATATAGTATAATGAATCACCTGTCCATCACAGGAGAACATCGGTGATGTAGAACATTACGACGAGGAGGGAGGACACAATAAAGAATTTGACCACGCCTCTTTTGTGGGCGCCGATGAATCTAAGAAATTCGATGAGTTGCCATTGGAGGAAAGCAAACGTAGACTCGGGTTGGTAGTGATCGGTGAGCGACGATAACTTTCACGACATGTATTTAAATAGCTGTTATATGTAACACCTAACATCTAGGTCCTAAATAACATTATATCATAGTATAATATATGTTCTAGCTGAGCGAATCCTGAATTTTCATTATATGTTTTTATTATTATTGCATTTGCATAACTGATATTCTAAAAATTGTGACTTACATATGTATATATTTATACTAGTAATTATTTAAATAAGAGTTTATCTATAAAATTATGTTTTTAGTGAATTCAGTGAATATCACCGAATTCTAAATTTATAAATGTACAAATAATAGTTTAGTATAGCATATTAAGTGTATTATAGTTGAAGCAATATTTAGTTTTAACTATGATTTATATTTATATTATCTTTTTTCACTATTTATTCACATTAGTACCATCGCATATACGAAATAATGGGAAATAATGTATCAACTTGATATTATGTTACACACTTACTTTTAGATAGTTCAAAGTTCATAGGGTATCGGATAGCATCTTACATATGCGAGTTATTCCATACAATTCATACCGTAATGCATATCATACATGCGTTTACAATTATGCAATATTCATGGGCTACCTGGCTGATATTGTATCATCTATATACTATTATGTAATCTCGATGATGTAATATCGATGATGTAATCTCTGTGACGTAATCTCGATGCTATAATCTCGATGATGTAATCTCTTACTGACATCTTAGTTGTATTAGTACACAACTCCATTACATGATTCTCAATTATATTAGTTATATATTATATATATATATAATTAATATTTATATTATATACTATCTCATTAATATCTGTATTTGTACACGTATAAACTGGCAACACATATATATACATAAACGATTTCAAACAATAAAGTAATATACACTATGATCAAGTGTATTGAAGAATAAGCTAAATACAATATTATTAAAATATTTCATTTAATATATATGTATTTGAGTACGTCCACTATTAATCAAGTTATTGTAGTTAGTACACTGTATTATGTTTAAGGGTGTGTTTTTCGTCATCCAGCTACGCACAACGCGCGACATCGAATTTTACAAAGTGTTTTTCGTCAACCATTCGTCGAACTATATATCATCATATAATTATTGGTAAATATATGCGCGCATACCTAAAAATAGCAATACCGTTATGATTGTGACGTATTTTATGACTCATCTCATGGGCGGAGCTTCAAATGCGTGCGACGCCGTTCGTTCTAGAATTCAAATTCAATGAAGAACTGCGCGGATAGGAATAAAAGGTGTATCGGCGAAGTTAGCTGTTCGGCGAACGCTGTCCGATATCTCGTACAAGTTTACATGTAGTGAATAGGGCTTTGTAAAATTCGATGTCGCGCGTTGTGCGTAGCTGGATGACTAAAAACACACCCTTAATCACCGGGCAAACAGATACACTTTTAAATAAGTATATTATTTATTTAAAATAATATTCTATAAATATCAGACACTTTATGTTTTCCTTTGAAATGATATATTGTATAATGCGTACAAGTAACTACAGTGACATCAATTAGCTTGCAAAAAGAAGTAGCATAGACTGTGTAAAGTTACCTCTGCTTATGGAGCCTGTTGTGCATGTTGTATAGATGAAACTCCATAACTTTAGAACTACATGATCAAACTATATGAAACTTTCGAAAATATTTATATTATGACACCTTTCAGATATAACAAACAACCTAAAATATAATACCCGATTACATATAATATATTATAATATTAACGAACATTTATGAAATATTTATTATTTTACAAATTGATGACATGTCCCATTCTCTTAGTCTTATACTTACCATACAATTCTAAATGTTCATTATATAAATATAGTTATAAATATAATCTATAATATACAAACAAAATGTGTTATTATTTTACATATTTATAAAGTTATCATGCTCTTAGTTAACAATATGTTATATAGATAAATCTCCTATGTTTACCATGTAATGCCTTCTTTCGCCGGACCTTAAACTCTATGTGTTACATTATTTATTTCTTAATAGAGTTTTATGTGCTGTAGAACATTATCTGAAAAAAAAACTGAGAATAAATTAATTGCGAGTTTTATATATAAGTGAGAGTGATAATAGATTTATTTATAAATGTATGTAATGTAATGTATGTAAATATACCTATTTAATTGATTATTAAACCCAGAAAATAGTTCCAATTGACTATTCTATATTATGCAATATATTTATAAAAAATGTGATTGAATTTTGGAAATTATATTATATGTAAACCTCACTAACAGTATTGTACTATTCTATGATTAAGCAATACTTACATCACAGATGATAGCAGTTCCAGCAATCCTCTTTATTCTAAAGGTATCAAGTACCCACTTAAGTATCCCACTACCAGAATTTCCGAAATAATGTCCGGAAATTCTTGCTTGAAATCGATTTTCTAGCAAGGTGTAGTAGGATAACTCTTTTAAAGTTACTGTATGTCCGGTAATTTGCCGGAAAGTAAGAGGGTATCCCACTATAATTTGTTAGAAAATCGCTTTCTAGCAAGAATTTCCGGAAATTCTGGTAGCGTAATACCCCCTTAATATTATTAACCAATAGAACACCGTGCTTATTGAAGCGTGACAGTTGGCCAGATGGTCAGTTGCATAGCGTATCTAGCGTGGTAGTTTATCCACCTATCCCGCTACAACACCCCCTACAGCGGGCTTGTAGCGTGATAGTCTGTTGATGCATCGGGTAGATACGACTGTAGTCTGTCTTGCTACGTCTACAGCTCCTTATCCTCCCTGTCTGTCTGCAACAACCCTACAGCGTGCTAACCGATATCTCTCACCACACAGACTGATATTCGACAAGATAGACGTGAACGACGATGGTAAAGCCAGCCTCGAAGAGCTGCGAGCGTGGATCGTGAAAGTTCAGAACCAGTACATAATCGACGACTCGAGGAAACAGTGGGAGTCGAGCGGCTACACCGGTAAAGTCACTATCACTTGGGCCGAGTACTTGGAACAAGCTTACGGCACCACCGAACAAGGTCACAGGCGACCTATATTCGAGGGCGCGACGCGATACCGTCGCTGATCTATTATCTTTGGCGCTATTCTCTAGGTTCTTTGATTTACGTTCGCTCTACTTTCAATATAGGTGACGACGACGTTAAGAAAGTGATCGTCAGAGATGAAAGGAAGTGGAAGCTCGCCGATCTAAACGCCGATAGTCTATTGACTTTAGAAGGTAACACCTCGTTAAATATATCTTTAGTTTATTAAAATATAGCAATAATGTCGCCAACTATTTCATTAAATATATCTATAATTAAGAATTCTTTAAAAATATAGAATAGCTGAATAATTGATAATCATTATAAATATACCCATCTGGGGAAATATAATAATATGAAAACTAAATTATTTTATAATTAAATTCTCAAATTGGTATTACGTTGATCAAATAGCGCAATAGACGACCTCATTTCTACTTATGTTAATATCTCAATCGCACGATCTACAGAATATTCCAGCTTCCTCCATCCAGAAGAAGTTAAACACATGCAGGATAATGTTGTTACGGAGACTCTAGAAGATATGGATGTTAATAACGATGGAAAGATTAGCATGGAAGAATTCATTAGTTAGTTATAATATATCACTCCATTCACATATATACATATATATATATATATATATATATATATATATATATATATATATATTTGTATCACCTATATTATTAAACTTTTATATAATAATCGAAATTCAAAATAAATTTGATCTTAGAAAAAACCTCCATATACTAATGTATACCTACAATATTCTGCAATCTTTGTCATTTATAACCCATATTATAATAAGTCTTTCTTCTAAATCAGTAGAAATTTTTATTTTATATTTTGTATTGTTTGGCTATAACAATGATTATTTCAATAGGATTTTAATTTATGTTTTATTATATTTATACATGTTATTGAATTATAAATATGATTGAATACAATATTAATTTTCATTCAAACAATCCAAATGTTAAACTAACAACTTAAAGTCTAGTTTGACTTGTAATTACTCTTATATTAAAAATGTAAACATTATTTGTGATTAATAATTAAGCAGTAATATACTAATCAATATTAATATTAGTAGATTAAAAATATCTAATTATCTCGCTAGCCATATTCTATGTATCTTTCACAATAGATTGTGTTCATTATGCATTAATGAATTTTAATTCAAAATTTATATATCTCTTAATTAATTTTTTTTTATATTTTAAATGAGTTTGAAAAATATTATTTTTGCATTTATCTATTTTATAATAATATGAAAAAAAAGTTTACAATATTATCCAGAAATTATATTAAGTAATGATTAAAAATCGTTTTTCTATCATAAATTATTGTACCAATTGAATAGTCTATACTTTAATATTAATTTTCTTTCAAAAGTAAGTTCTAAATAAAATAAATTGAATAGATTATATTATTCTGTTATTCAAATTAAAAATGTATTATGGATAATATAGATAATAAAATTGGAAAATCCTTGAAATTCCCATAAATACATTTTTTTTATAAATTATCCTTTTGTATAACATAAAAATAATTTATTTAATTAGAAAATTATATTATTCATATTAATTAATTAAATTATTTCTAATTAGTGATTTTTGAAAATAAAGATAATTAAAATATTTTGAATTTTCATTTGTAAAATTTATATACAAAATAGATTATTAAAATTTTAATTTCGTTCACTTAAATTATATTAATAATATAACTATATCTACTCTAAATAGTGTAACCTATGACCTTCTTTAATTTTAAAAATATATATTAATAAAAATAATTAAATATTAATAAGTTTGTACATTAATTATATTTATTTTTACTCTATTTTAGAATATTGTACCTGATTTATATTTCATTATATTTTTTAAATAACAAAACTATTAAAAGACTTAAAATTATATTATTTAAAAGTAAAAAATCACATAACATAATTTATTAAATATGATAACCTTTTATAAATAATAAAAAGTGTTTCACTATTTATATTAAATGAGATTTTCTATATATATACACATATAGTTATTATATATATTCTATCATATAGTAACATAATTAGTACGTTTTATTTTAATTAAATATTAATATTTAACTAAATTATCAAAAAAATATTATTTTCTGTTGTATTTGATAATTTTTAATAATAATTATTAGTATAATTATATTAATACATATTATAAGCAGACTTATTATTAATTTTAAATTAAATGTGAACTATTATCACCAGAGGATATGTACACCAAAGTTGAGGATGAAAATGAGCCTGAATGGGTTCAATCTGAAAGAGACTCCTTTAAAGATGAAAGAGATAAGGTAATGTATGTATACATTCTAATTAATATAATTTTGAATAAAAGAAAAGATACTACATTAATATGATAAAAATCATAAATTTGTTATCGAGTTATTTTTTTGTGAATTTACGAAGGTAATGTTTATATATTCTTTAGTAGTCTTATATAGATTATAATAGCTATTTTACTTAATTTCAATTCCCACTCATATCTCTCCGTTCTACTACTTTTTACCTTCTAGCCTCTAAACTTTATCTCCATTCCGCTATATTCGTGCATGGCATATATTTGCCCTTTATTTATGGAATAAACTACACTCTACTCATTCCAATCACTCATTTAAATATCTAATAAAAACATATCTATTTAGCTAACTGCATATATTAAATTATATCCCTGATCACTATTGTTATAAATATTTATAATCATACATTAATGTTGAGTTATCTCTTTATTCCTTATTGTTCGCTCTAAATAGTTTATTTTCCGTTCTATCGTTTGCGCTATACAATTTGTGTTTACTTTCGACGCAGACAGTTACGAAAATAAATAAACAAAATCACAAGTGATATCATATATTAATTTATCATTAGAAGTTAATAGTCGTTATCGGCGATAATTAGAAATCATAATGTAACTACAGAACAAAGATGGGTTCATGGATGCCGAGGAACTAAAGGCCTGGGTTATTCCGGAAGACTACGACATGAGTGAAGCAGAGTCTAGGCATCTCATCGAACAGGCTGACGGCGATAAGGTTTAGTGCTCTTTAATCTAGTGTTAGTGCTCTCTAGCCTAGTTTTAGTGCTCTCTAGCCTAGTGTTAATGCTCTCTACTCTAGTGTTAGTGGCTCTCTAGCCTAGTGTTAATGCTCTCTAACCTAGTGTAGTGAACGTACAAATTACACCCTAATAAACACACCGCAGGACGGATTACTATCCAAAGAGGAAGTGTTGAACAAGCACAGTTTGTTCGTAGGAAATCACGTTACAGATTACGGAGAGTTACTGAAGAAGCACGACGAATTCTAGTCGACCTTGGGCTTTATACTTTTATATTACTCTGTGACGTTCAATAAATGATGAAATCAGTCGAATAATTTAATTTTTATTTTTATAAAATAAATCAAACATTAAACTAGTTATATAAATATTAAGATTTTCACAATAATCTCCATTGAGTAAAAAAATGCTTATTGTAATAGAATGAACATTATGTAATATACATATATTTATACATATATATAGGTATATATATATATATAAATATATATAAAACTGCACGCTACACAGGCTAACATAGCATAAGGGATCACATAAATAAATTGAACATTTGAGCCGAAAGGATAAAGCCAGAGATTTTAAAACACATTCATTTGTGTTAAGTTATATTTTGTTGTGGTTATTGTAGGTGGTGGTGATGGAGAAACAATATTTTTGTTGATCTTTAATTATTCATAATAAATCCTTCTTCATTTTTTTCATCTTCTCGCCTTTTTAAGCAGGCAGCTTTTGGATTCAAGTTGCGCTCTATAAATGTGATACATATTAAATATATAGTATAAAGTAATAGCCATAATTAGATAATATGAAAGTTTATGTAAATATAACTTTAACCTAAGTTCTATAATATTTTCAGAATAAATAAATTGATTTATTTCTGTATAAATTAAAATGTTGACTTAAAAAAATATATAATTATAGAACATTCATTACTAGTTTATATTTAATTAATAATACCCTATTCAATTTATAAAATCTATATAGCTTTATAATAAATATTAAAATAACTATTTTTTTAATAACGAAATTTATAATTATTTTAAATGAATTTATAAATATATTAAAAATATATATATTAGTATGTATTGTTTAGAAATTACAAATATCAGTCAAATTGAGAATAATATTAATATATAAATAATAATGTATTGATTTTAATATAGATAACTATTTTAAAAAATATTTTTAATTTGGAATCATCACAAAATAATATTTAAAATTATTAATGATAATTATTAAAAATGAAATATAAAAATTTAATTTACCTAATCAATAATTAAAAGTATAGTTTTTAATAATTCTAATAGAGTATATATTTATAATAATAATTGTATACTTTTCATAATTGTTTAACAAAGAAGTGATTAAAATAAATATTTATAAAATAAAATATATAATTCAAGGTAAAATATTCATATATTTATTATTAATATATTAATTATGATTTTATTTAATATTGATAATTAGGATTTAACCAATACGATTTTTAGAAGATTATTAAATATAAATAATATTATAATAATCATGGGCTGTAATTTTGAAAATATATTGGGATATATTAATCGGAATATTTGTAAGTTAAAGCTGCCTTCATACAAAAAAAGTAACCGGATTATCTACAGATATTTCATCACTGATATCCATTTTAGCTTGATTTTATAGTATTTTGATTTTAGACAAAAAATATATGTTGATATCTTTTATTGAATTCATTTAATATATATAATTATAATATAATTCAATCAATAAAATCATAGTTTTAATTTTGATATAATATGAATATTTTATTATATTTAATTATTAAATATAATATGAATTGGTTTTAAAAATTGTACAATTTAAATTGATTTAAAATAAATGTATGTACTTAAATAAATGTACTTATAAAAAACTAATTAATTGTTATATAATATTAAAGTATGTTTTTCAGTATTCAAATTCAAAAGATACGTTTAATTTTAATTTATTTTTCTAAAAAAAAAAACAAAAATGTATGTGTAAATATATATATATATATATATATATATTTAGAATATTATAATAAGATATATAAAATTATTATATTTAATTTAATTATACTATATCTAGTATATTTACAATATTATCACATGATATTTAAATATACATCATCTGTTATTCTAAATAAATAAAATCCGGCTAAAATCATTTGAGCAGATATCGTGATGAAATATCTGCTAGATAATTCTGTTACTTTTTTGGTGTGAAGGCAGCTTAATAGTTAAGGGGATACCTCATAGCTGAAATTTTGTAAAATCAAAAAAAAAGTAAAATAAATTTTATTATAAAATATACATTTTTAGAATGTTATTTAGTACCTGTCAACAAATTAATAACGAAAAATAGCTAGAACTGCTATAAAAATAATATAATGTGAATATATAAATGTAATATAGTGTGTTTTTATATATTGAAATATACTAATTTATTTCCATATAATTATAAAATAGTGTGTTTTTATATATAAAATATAATATATATGCAATAACTATTGAATTCATAATATGTATATAAATGTAATAAATATAAAATAATGTGTTTTATATATTGAATGATAATATATTTATATAAAATAATGTTTTATTTATTGAATTATTGAATTTATAATTGAAAAACTTTGAATACAATTTACTCACAATAATTTTTTATCAATACCTATATACTTAAATTGCCTACTACTCTCTGAATATGAATACAATCAATCTAATTTGTCTTGATATATATAAATAACATTTATAAGAATATAGTAATACCAAAGATTTTGTGAAGCAAAGATATAACACTCCCTATGCATGCAACGTAATTTAGTAATATCCCCAACCGCTGCTAGCAGTAGTATCGAAATCACTGAAATAGATTTAGGTTCGGCTCTGTTTGCATACAACAATGTTTTCATTGCTCTATTAAATTACATGCAATATAAATTAACTTTTACTTACTAAATATATACTTATAGCATTTAAAACATAAATATCATATTTGTTTGTTATATATTAGTAATGAACACTTAGTTTTCATCATATAAATATTAATTTAAAGCATATTATTTAACGTTTTTAAAGTGTATAGTTAAATACGAATTTACATTATAAACAACGCATAGTTCCTAAAAGTAACCCACTATAGGTGGCACCAGGGTATTTTGTATACAAATTCGAATTACACGATTTCGCATAAGTGTTATATCTTTCCTTCGGAAAATCTTTGGTAATACCTCAATAATAGTATTTTTTTTATAAATTTTATATGCCATTATATGAACAAATATATATAAATAATTTATAAAATATATTCGAAAAAAGTTTCATTTTATTGTAGATATATACCCTTAGTATAATTTAAAAATGTCTCATATATTTATACAATATCCATTGAGTAGTAGGCTTTTGAATAACACTATGAATTTCCTATCTAATACATGTAAAATAAACAAAATGGCGGCGGTGTGCGGCCTCCCCTTAAGTACAAATTAAGATCATTGTTTTTTTTTAAATATATTTAATTGTATAGATATTTATATTAAATTTAAATAAATATGTGTAATATATCTATTTAATAATGATATATACACATATTTAGAGCTTTGTAACTAAATTTATTAATAAAAAATATTATATTAATTTTAATAATTTATGTAATAAATATTTTAATTTAGTGATATAATCTTAATTTAGACTTCAAAAATATAAATTTAATTTACAAAAAACATAATTTTAAAGATATAAAATTATACTCAAAAATGTGAACTTATTCTAAAAAATAATCTATTTTGGTGTAAAATTTGATTGATAAAATAAAAGCGATACAGATTAGAAAGATACATATCGCCTACTTATATATATATATATAGATATTGGTATAGAAATTGTTAAAATGCAGGTGGTTCTCAAAAGATAGAAATCTAGGTCGTATGGAGAGGATGCAGAGAGATGCGACGGTAGCGAGCGCACACACACAGACGCGAGCGCGTTCATGCACACTCCGCTGCTGCTGCTGTGGTAAACCTCTCACTTGCTGTTCGAGCGTAGTGATAATGTTAACAGCCTGCTGGAGAATGGTTAGCTTGGTTTGCGGCTTGTCCGGCTCTACGTGGATGGAACACATGCGACCGAGCTGTTTGAAGGCGTCGTTGATGTCGCGAACCCGCACTCTGTGGGTAGAGGTTAAAGGTCAACGAATCTAGGCATGCACACGTCTGTAGAGGCGGCGGCGGTGGAGCGCGATCCTCGCCCGCGATAACGACCTCTGCTACCGGATGAGAGAAGACGTCTGAAGAGAAGAAGGATTCGGCGGCGGCGGTGGGAAGAGGGTTAATCAAAGTAGGAGAGAGAAGAAGAAGAACTTCACATGCAGTGTTGAGGAGTTAGTAGTAATAGTAGATGCCAGTGGTATCGGATTAGTGGGCGGGGCGGGGGGGGCGGGGCACACACGGTGGTTGCAGTTGACGTACCGCGCACTTGCTGTTCCAAGCTAGTGATAACGTTGACGGCTTGCTGCAGAACCATAAGCTTGGTTAGCGGTTGGCCGTTCGCCATGTGAATGGAGACCATGTGACCTAGTTCTTTGAACGCTTCGTTAATGTCTCGTACCCTTAGTCTGAATCGGGTCGGAGGTTAGCGGAGGTCGGGGGGCGCGTATGGGTGTCACGTGATCGCGCGCGGGCCCCACTTAATTAGGCGTCGTCCGCCGCGTACAGAGCTTACGGGTGGTGGGCAGTTTTCAAAGTGGCGTCGTTAAAATTAAAAATTTACGAGAGAAAAAAAAACGACTCAAAAACGACTCAAAAATAACATACTTTACGTAATAGTTATGTAATACACGCGGAGGTGTTACGTAACAACCCGCGTTGAAAACAATGCCGGCGGTGGCTGCACAATGGTGGCGCGGGTTGACTGGCTTCAAACCTTTCTCTGGCGTTGTTGGCTTGTCGGCGTATTCTCTCTCGTTCAATCTTGGTTTCGGGCGAGCAGTTGTCATCGTCGTCTAGGTCATCCATGTCTTGAACCCTGAACCCGGGGGGTCATCGATTATTAGTGAATATGTCTACCGCATACATGTATATTTAAAATTTCCACGTATCAATTATTATTTAATATTTCTCCGATATTTATTGAAAATAAATAACAACTTTCATATATAAAATTAAATATTTCATTTGAACAACGGAAATACTCGATTAAATTAAATATTTAATTTGAAAACTATTAGGTCACAACTTACCTAAAATTAACGATATATAACAATATATATATATATATATATATTAACTTAATTTAAATTATAGCATAATTAGGCTAACTTTCTTGGTATATAATTGCAATATATAAGTATGACTACAAAGCGTTACTCAACAAGCTATGGGGCTATGGTACACATAACAACACTACTATTAGTATATACAAACACATGTAACACTATATCTATAGTACTAACGTTGATTCCGCAGCTAAATTCGACGGAGCATGTGGAGGGGGTAACTGAGTTGTGTTGATGAGATCTTGTGTCGAATCTGTGTGTATAATATTTAAATAACTATTTAAGGTGGTGCTGAGTATTCAGTATGTTACATGTAAAATATAAGGCTATGATTTAAAACGTTTAATATTGATATTTTTAAGTAATATATCACTAAAACATATTATAGGGATTATTTTATATATATATATCACTAAATAACAAAACAAGGGTTTTATTTTTAAAATATTATATAATATGAAGTCTAATTTTCCAGCATTCGCATTAAGGATTTTATGTGCAATTTACAATTTAAATTGATTTTATAAACATTATTATTTAAAAAAACTAATTAATTTATTACCATATATAAAATATATGGTTTTATTATTAAAATTAAGGATTATATACATTTGAGATGAATTGATTCATATTGATTTTTATTTTTGTAATTAATATATATATATAAATATACTATACTTATATATTAAAGGATATTATAATCATTTATATTAATAGTATAATAGTATTTTTATATTATCTACATTCAATTTAAACTCAAAACTATTTATAGTTATAAATTGATTTAATATTAATACAATTAGTATTGATTAATCTAATTAATGTTGGTGAATTAATATAAATTAATTATAACATATATATTATATACATATCATTTCATAGACTAATTAATACACAACTATGTAAAATATATTATAATTAGATGAGCTGATATTTATGATATATATTTTAATAATGCATATTTCAAATTATTTAGAAAATATATCATGATTAGTTTTGTATAAATTCTTTTTTTCGAAAGAAAAAGTAGGTTTGGAACTGGTTTGTAGTTTGAAGGAGCACTAGGAATTAATGATGTTAATTTAATATCGGAGTTATAACGAAATATTTTAACATAGTAGGAAAGTATGAAAGGTCAATTATTACGTATTAATAAGATTTTTTTTATAATTCAGATGTTATTCTGTCTATTTTGTATGTAACACTGAAATGGGTAATTGCTAATTAGTTCAGTGATAAATTAAGATGATATATATGTGTCTATTTATATAGAGTAGATATAGTTTAGTATGTCATTAGATGTTTATTTATTTCTTCATACATTTGTATGTAGGTGTATGTATGTATGCATGTATAAGTATATATATATATATATATATATATATATATATATATATATATATATATATATATATATTATATTTATAAAAATAAACAGTCAGGTATTGTATACAATAATACTATTAACAGTAATAAATATAGTTAGGATAAACGGTCGTTCTAAACATCAAACAGTGTAATATATATGTATATATATATATATATATATATATATGCATATGTATGTATATGCGTATGTATGTATATATTTAATATACATTATACATGAATTGAATATAATTACATTATATTTATAAATACTTCTCTATAATGTATCACTTTGATTATCATCTTAAAATAATTGTTTTATAAAATATTTTATAATTTATAAATCAAAAAATGGAGAAGTTTGGTTTTTAATATTATATTATTATAATATAATATATTTTTGATAAATAATTAATTTAGAAAAAAAATGTTTTTTAATCATATATATTTAATTTGTAATCATTTATTTTTAATTTATAACTACTTTTCAATATATAATAATATACAATTAGTAAATCCATTGTATTAGATAATTGTTATATTTATGATTAAATATTTATTTCCAGGTTAAATATTTAATATAAACATATATAGATACATAAAAATACATGTATTTTATATATATAAAAATGATTTAAAAATATACCCATTAACCCTTTAAAACCCAGGCGTATCGGACCATCGTGTAATTTATTAGCACACATAATCTCAAAGCATATAGTGTAGTATTGTATAAATTACTGAATTTTAAAGGGTTAATCTCTTCTCAAAAACTATATTTTCAATATTCAAATTACTCGAGAACTTTAAAAATAGGTTTAAAACATTAAAATAATATTTAGAAATGATCTTATATAATTGTGAATAAATAAATGATCGGCTCTCGTTAAAACCATGGATGCCTTAATACGTGAGGGGCTTCGAAGCCATTTGTTCATAAGTAAAAACTGCATATAAGTTTGTGGATGGGATGAAAAGATTCCCCAAAATAAAACAATGTTAAACAATCGCAAAACAATCGTAATTAATGTATATATGCAAACTTGAAAGTAGAACCCCGCAGCGCCGCAATAGTAACCGTTAAGAGGAGTATGAGATGAAATCAGCGGGGGTTTCTCCGCCGACTGAGTTTCCACTTTGATCATGCCGCCATCTGTGTTGGCCGCACCCCCTCCTCCTCCTCCCGTAGGGGGCGTGGTCGTAGCGGAGTGGGCGGCGGTGGCGGAGGAAGCTGTGGCGGCGGCGTGGTGGGCGGCGGCTGCAGCTGCGGCGTGTTTACTCGCGTCCAATTGGCTGAGAATCGACGACTCGGCGGCCTGTTGGAGTTGCGTGCTGAGTTCCGATTGGCCGAGCAGGTTGTGCGCTTCGGCGTGGTTGCGGAGAACGTGTATCGCGTCGTCGAGACGTTCTTCCATCCGAGATTGCTGATTGGTCGATGCCGCGTTATTACACATTGAATTTATATTTTAGTATTTTTAGTTATGATTTTTTAGTAAATTATATTTAATAATGATAGCATTTCGAAATAGACAATAGGTAGAATACTTTGTTCTATCAAATGATACGATTAATTAAATGCATTTATAAAATTAAACTATTAATCAATTATAATTCATCTCTATAATTCGAGATAACAATATATTTTCTATACTTTTTTATTTTCAAGTTAACAGACAAGTTATTAAGATAATTGTACATAATCAAGAATGTGCTTGATATAACTATAATATATTAAGGGTTCGCGGCCTTTTGAAATGATTTTTAAATATTTTTTTTTTTTTTTTTTTTTATTTGAGAAAAGTATTATTTAATATATATTTAATATTCTCTGAAACTTGTAGAGCAAATAAAGACTTATAAATGATACAATTTGATGGTTTAGTACAATACCTATTTTGTAAAAAAAAAAATGTGTAAAAAATGCCCTAAATAATAGCAAAATACTCATATTTTAAACTTATAATATTATATCTATAAGTGTATACTTTAAAAAAAATTTAAATGCAGTGCTATATACGATCTATTATTTAATATCATGTCAACTAGCGACATCTATAATTAACGTATTGATATCAAATGAACGCATTACATTGGCTGTAAAATTCGAATTATAAACAAAGTAATTGAGATTGCGTCATTAATTATTTTATTTCAAAATGCCAAGACGTAGTAGAAAATCGATCACCGGACAACTTAACCGTACTAAAACTTCATATGATGATATATTACAAGACCATGTTAGTAATACATAATATATAAATCATATAAATCATCACGATATAATGAAAATATGTATTATAGAATTAAAAACTAGTAAATATTGTTTATTTTATAAATTTTATTTTCATTTTCTACATGTCAACTAAATATACTAGTAATTATCTTATTTTATTGTAATCACATCATATAATATATATTAAAAAATTAACATACATAATATATAAATCATATAAATCATAACGATATAATGATTATGTATTATAGAATTCAAAACGAGTAAATATTGTTTATTTTATAAATTTATTTTCATTTTCTACATGTCAACTAAATATACTAGTAATTATCTTATTTTATTGTAATCACATCATATAATATATATTAAAAAATTAACATACATAATATATAAATCATAACGATATAATGATTATGTATTATAGAATTCAAAACGAGTAAATATTGTTTATTTTATAAATTTATTTTCATTTTCTACATGTCAAATAAATATACAAGTAATTATCATATTTTATTGTAATCACATCATATATTATATATTAGAAAATAACATACATAATATTTAAATCATAATGATTCTATCTTTAGGTACTTCAGCTGTGGAAAGAACATATACTCAATTTAGAGACAATTCAAGACTCAAAAATTCAAGAAAAAAGAAACTATTATATACTGTTTATATATTGTACATAAATAAATATGATAAAAAAACTTATTTTCTTGTAAAATAAATGTCATAAATATAGTTTATTATGTGTAATTGGTAATATAATTTAAAATAAATATTATTAGAATAACTTATGAGTATATTATTGTGGTATTCTTTTATATTATAATACTAGAAATATATGAATTAGTTTATATATTGTACATAAATAAATATGATAAAAAAACTTATTTTCTTGTAAAAAAAATTCATAAATATAGCTTATTATATGTAATTATTTGTAATATAATATTATATAAATATTATAAGTACAACCTTATGGGTATATTAATGTGGTATTCTGTTATATTATAATATTAGAAATACATATATATATATATATATATATTAGTGTGGTATTCTGTTATATTATATATATTAGGAATAAATAAATATACTAAAAAAAATAATTTTATTGTAAACATTTTTTTTTTAAATGTCATAAATATTAGTTTATTATGTGTAATTATTGGTAATATAATATAAATATTATAATAATAACTCTATGTATATATTAGTGTGGTATTCTATAATAGTATAATGCTATAAATGTTGTCAAAGGTAGAAATAATAAACAAATATTACCATAAAATTAAAAATAAATCTAGTCAAACTTTAAACTCGATTTACTCAGAATATTGAATTTAGTTCATTTTGAATCTTAGAAATTTTTCAGCCCTCTCAATAATTATCCAAACTTGATGAATTTTTCACAGTATCTTCATTATTATATGTATAATAAAACTTGCTTAAAAGAAATGTAATAGACATAGTATAACATATACAAAATTATAAAAATAAAAAAAAAAAAAATATTATAAATTTAATTTAGCATCATATTTTGTCTTAAAATATTTTGGGTTTTCAGTGAACCATTTTTTTTTTAAATAAGCAAGTTTTATTAACATTATATTGGTTAACAATATGCAATTTACATAATTGAAATCGGATCAAAACCCTAGGTGCTGAAAAAATTTTAAAATTGGTTAAAATACATAAAAAAAAAAAATCTCCTATCTTAATACATTGTATACTCTAAAGGCCGCGAACCCCCTTAACTAGCCATAATATAATGATCTACATATAATTGATCAATACATTGTTATATTTTGAAAATAAGTAATATCAATTATTTTTGTTATTCACTAACGTATATACGTATATAAACAATTTTTATTTAGATTTTTATTTTTATAATATAATAAATTTTATATCAATTAATTAATATACATATTTTAATACTCATATTTATAATAAAAAAATATATATATATAAACATATATATATAAAGGATAGGTCAAAAATTTATAAATTACTTATAAATAGAAATATTAATTTTATAATCTATATATTATCACTATCCTATATTAATCATCATCATATCTAATTATCTATATATTATCTATTATTATATGTGATATTATCACATTAATGAAACCAAAGAGTGAAGGTGACTTTCAAACTGAGGCCATTCATTGGTAGGCGAGGTGGGCTGTGAACTGTATGAACTATTGGTGTGTTCGGTGGAATATATCTGTACAAGAGGAGGTGTGGCTTAGATGAGTGGGAGGTGATGGAGGTGGGACTTAGAGGAGTGGGAGGCAATAGAGGTGAGGCTTAGAGGAGTGGGAGGCAATGGAGGTGGGGCTTAGAGGAGTGGGAGGCAATGGAGGTGAGGCTTAGAGGAGTGGGAGGTGATGGAGGTGGTGCTTAAAGGAGTAAGAGGCAATGGAGGTGGGGCTTAGAGGAGTGGGAGGCAATGGAGGTGGGGCTTACCGAAGCGAGAGCTTTGCCGAGGGCGTCGCCGGTTTCCGGTTGACCTTGAAAACTCGTGAGAGGTGGAAGTCCAGTTTGTTCGGAACTGTAATTCTGCTGAGGACGGTTACAGATTAGGTTACATCGCATAGAGAAGATTAGGGTAAAACTGATAATGAAACTTAATTCACAAAATAAAGATGTAATAGTTTAATCATAAAATAAAATACTTTCATCCATAAAATACTTTTCTAATGTAAAATATATTATTATCTTTTATTCTTTAACTAAAGATAAATATAATTTTCAATAAATTTATCTAAAAAAAATAATTTCCCAACAATTAATTATTAAAAAATAATTTCCCAACAATTAATTATTAAAACAAACCAAAATGTAAGCTACATTTTGTATTAGTATCACATTGTGATGAATTTCAATCGTATTCACCTAGTAATGGTGTTATACGTCAACAAGTAATATGAATAGTGTACACGTGTATATATTTAGATACAAAATACCTATACCACTATTTACCTCCGTATTTTAATCCAATTTCTTATTAAAAAAATGGGTGAAATGCCAGAGAAATCCGTAAACGGTTCAACTAAAGTAAATACTTTTAAATATATGTTCTACATTTATACAGCATTAGGTGTTTTATGATATATTTTAATAACACATAACACATTCAAATTATAATTACAATTCTATAGTGAATTACCATGAGCATCGTTAAATAATGAATTAATTATATATTTTAATAAAATAAATTATTAGAAATAGAAAAAATGTATTAGTTATAATTAATTAATTAAAAAACAAATATGTTTTAAACTAACTAATAGTAGGTAACGTATATTATTAATAAGATAAGACGTGCATTTAATACTTTCGTGTTATCTATATGAGATATTAATATCTTTTTCAATTCAAAATATGTAATATCTTGAATACCTTATATTTAGTAATAATATCAATACACTGCTATTATGACTCATATGTTCAATGGTTATTATCACTACGGTAGGTACACTACTGCATTCGCTGAATACATTTTAAATTGCAATAATAAACAAAAAGATGAACTTATATACGATATGATTGACGGATAGGGAATAATAGTAATACATATTTATAATATGTAGAAACATAAAATGGAACTGGAGTGAATTAAATAAATTTCACTCATTTTTTTAATAAGAATATGGCTGAAAAATACGGCCTTATCTAGAAAAACGAAGCTGATTAGTTACTCTATTATGAATATAATATTGTTTATTATAATTGTATGAATATATAAAATATATAAGTAATGTATAAATGGAAATATATAAATATAATATATAATATATATTATATATATATATATATATATATATATATATATATATCATATTAAATATATATATATATATAAATATATCATAAGAAATATGTATATATATATAAATATAATAATAATATAGATGAAATGTGTACATTAAAGTATTATTGATATATATATATAGTAATGGGTTATATATAAAACATTAATAATACCTTTAAAGTGTTTTTATATTGATTTTATTGTATTAATGATAAAGTAATATATCAATTTCTAAGTAGCAACAATATTTGATATGATTAATATGATTTAATTATAATAACATAGATCTACTATTATTGGATATTTAATCATTAATTTTTATTAATTATATAATAAAATTTATCAAAGTTAATTGGTTAATGAATTTTATTAATAACAATATGGATAGATCATTCTAGAATTTATATTTAGAATATATCTAGAATACATTATAATGTTTAATGTTTAATCATTACTTAGTATAGTAATATGTGCATATTCATTATGAATATATACTAACATTATTAATTAGGATAATAAGTATACATTAACATAGCAACAATGAAGACTGTGTATGTTAACCTGGATTAAATCATTTAATTATAGGCATTTCTCATATAATTAGTATCTATATATATATATATATATATATATATATATATATATATATATATATATATATATATATATATAGATATATAGATATAGATACTAATTATATATATATATATATATACATGATTTATTATATATGAATTGTTGTGACAGGTAAAGTATTGATATAAAATAAGTTATTACTAATAACTATATTTTGGATACAAAATAAATAGTAAATATGTAAAAAATAACACTTTTTTATATATCAATATATTACAAATATATTAAAATATGAGCATATACTTTTGCATTATATAGTAATTATATATTTATTAAAATATTATGAATAAATTAAATTACAATGACTAATGATAATTACAAATAACGATGAATATATATATAAATATAAATAAATATATATATATATATATATATAATTGATTGTATAGTGTTATAATAATAGCCACACACAATAAGGCATTAGGTACCAACGATTGCATGTGAAAAGGAATTGAGAAGTGGGTACTGATGGGGCATGAGTCCTTGCCACGACGGGGCGTTTGTACCGTCTGTAGAGGGGGCGGGGCGGAGTTAGAGGGGGCGGAACAGCGAGGACGGAGGGAGAAGGAGGGTCTCACTAACCTGTAAACTGCGAGAATTCCTCGTAGCTGGAAGATGGCCGAGGGGAGGGATATCGAGATTCGGCGAGTTCTTGCTGTATAGAGGTCATGTAGAGGTCATATAGAGGTCACAGGCGTATATAATTGTTATGTCATGTGACTAGGAGATGAGGTAAACAACGAGAGAGAGAGGCGACAATGTATCGGATGTACGTTAAAAAATGGAGCGCTTATAAATAAGACCACGAATAGGGCTAGTAGTAATCAGGTAAGCGGGGCGGGGGGGGGGGGGGCGTCAGGTGTTGTGCGAACAAAGAACGCGTGTCACATGATACACGGCGCGTGTACGTCGGCGGTGATGAAGGTGTAGTGATACGCGCGCGCGTACGTGAGTTTGAGGTAAGAGTTAAAAGTGTCATTAATCAATGGTATCGGTGATGGTGGCGGTGGTGGTGGTGGTGGCAGTGGGGGTAATGAATACAATGTTGGTATTATTAATCATGGTTATGAAAGTGGGGATTATGATGGGGTGGTGATGGGGGTGTGGCGATTGTAGTAGTAGTAGCTAGTAGTAATAGCTAGTAGTAGTAGTATAGGTGTTGATTGTAGTAGTAGTAGCATAGGTAGCGATGGTAGTAGTAGCATAGGTGGCGATGGTAGTAGTAGTATAGGTGGCGCTAGTAGTAGTATAGGTGGTGATGGTAGTAGTAGTAGTAGTAGTATAGGTGGCGATGGTAGTAGTAGTATAGGTGGCGCTAGTAGTACAAACCTGGTGTGTCCGTCTTCTTTTATCTATATTTTTGTTCTTCACTGTGATATTGTGTTCATTGTTATCAGCATTGTCATTATCATTGCTATTAACTTGGTGGTTATTCAAGGTTAGACAAGGTTACTATGATCAAGTGATACGTAGATAACTACTATGCTATATTACTAACTTCGTAATTCTGTGTCTGCTCTTTTATGTTCCAGCATACTCTATTGGGGATAATTAATGCATTATAATATAATAGTACGAATAATAGTAGCAAGGATGGGACATGTCTGATTACGTATAATTTTGGAAATTTCGCACTTGAATGATTTTATCATGTGGCATTATAATCCGTAAAAATGTTTGAATTTATTATTCAAATCAATGTCGCGATTAATTTTTAAATTAATGATTTCAATATGATTATGTCTAAATTGTAATATATTATAGTACACTATATATTATTTAGAATATTGAGATATATAATATACAAAATATATATATATATTAAACCGAATTTATAAATAAATTTGTATTTTAATAAAATATTTATTAAAAAATCAATTATAAAATGTAATACATTTTCAATTTACAAATAAATAAATATTTCTGGAGTCATTGGCATATAAATAAATATATAACAGAAAATTATATATTTTTGAGTACAAAAAGTAGTATTTCATGAGATCATATGGCCTACTTTTATAGTAGTATTATAATGCAATAGTATACATATATATATATATATATAAATAAATATACACACAGAAATATATACAAATTATAATACTATACATATCTTATATCTAATATAATAATAATAATAACTATTGCTATTAGAAATGATGATACTATCAACGATTACAGATATCAGCTGTCAGTAATTAATTAATATTACTCAATGGCCGCAGATATTAAACTATCCAGCTACAGAGAGAAAGTGTATATGTACATGTGTGTGTGTGTATCATTGATGAAAAGTAAGTTGATAAGCAATTGAATGTAGTATATGGCACTTTGCAATAGATGTAGAATCATACTAATATACATTTTAAATTATTATTTATTTATATTGATAATTATGATCAGGTATAATGTACTATCTGTAATCAAAATTATAGTTATATATATATATATATATATATATATATATATATCTAAAATACAATATATCAATATTTTTCATCATTTTTCCGGTTTTTGTATCTAAATGTATTTAAATTGAAGATATCATATATTTTATTGGCATATATAATCTAAATTTAAGATATAGATAGAAGTGATATCTCTCTATATGACGAAAGTCCTACTGTTTTAGTATTTGACCTATATAACATGTCTAGTATTCAATCAAAATCGCTAATACTATTTTGTTTAAGTTATCGAGAAAAGTGCCATTCTCATATCTATCATTTACATCAATTGCTTAGCCACTTTCTTTATATCAATGATGTACACACACACACCACATGTGCACACATACACACACACACATGCCTAAATATACACCTATATACACACACTCACACTCACACACACACACTCACACACTCGTATGCGCAATCAAACCATGGAATCTAGCTGTAGGCATGTTAGTTTACACTAACATATCCGCGGAGATTCGTGAAGGATGTGTCCTTGTTCTCTAGTTTAGAGGTGGTGGAGGTGACTTCTGATTGGTTGGCGACGGGAGGGGAAAACATCTAGAGGGTGGGGTGGAGACAGGGGTTTAAACGTTTGTGTAGAGTTAGAATAGATTTGGGGTAGGTATGGGGTGTCAGAAGGGAAGGGTCTGCCCCCAATAAAAAGTATCATCTCATTTAACCCTACATCCTAATTTCACATCATTATATATATATATATATATTTATTAAATGATATGAGAATGATTAAGTTTATGTCACAAAATAGAAAAAATATGAATACATTTATTCTGAGAATTAAGTAAATCCCATATTATTCATTATACCTCATACACACACACACACACTCTACATAATAAACTATACATACATCATTAATCATATAGTTACATTAAGCTAATTTTATTAGTTGTTATGGAATAAATAATGTTAAGTTTAATGAAATGTTGATTACATTTAGTTACAACAATTAATTTTATTAACAATACAAACGTATAATCATTATAACATATATATATACATAATAAAAAACAATTTTAAAACAAACAATATATATATATATATAATAAGCAATAATTGTTAAAATGTAATGTTATAAATGGTAACAACGTGATGTTGTACGCAGAGGTTGGGGTATGTGTTATAATGCAGGAGGGGGTAGATACAATTATGTAGTACTTACTGCACTGAAATCCAGTAGATCATTGAGTTCTTTATCTCGGCCACTGGTCAGTTCTGTGTGAGGGTGGTGGTGGTGATGGTGGGGTGGTGGGGGGGGGTGATGTCTGGTGTTGATGAATACACACATACACACATGCACAGATGCAACAACATTATATGCAGCAACATTCAATAGATTCAATAGATGCACAGATTTGCATATATTAGTGGCTTCATGAAAGTATAATACAAACGTTTCTGTTTTGGAGAGTTGGTCTCTGTTTTTACATCCATCTGTATAAAGGTGTTTCATGTGATTGTGTATACATATGGAGAGGGGGGTGGTGAGAGGGGGGTGGTGAGGTTAATTATGCACTGGCTACTCTGGCAAATCAAAGCAAATGTTTGAAAGGAGAGACCCACTCTGTATTTCTATTTAATAATATAGTTTGTATAGCATTGTATATAGAATATAGAGTTATTATATATATATATTTAATAAATATTATATATATATATATAATAAATAATATATATATATATATATATATATATATATATATATATATATATATATATATATATATATATATATATGTATTACAGTATAGCAATTATATAATTGGGAAAATGAAAACTGCAATCACTCATATAAAGAATGAACCTTTCTCCAAAATGTATTATTACATTTATATTATTAGAGTAATATATATATATATATATATCATAATGATAATCACTGAGTTAGATATAACTAACTGGCATTAGTGGGCTAAGTATATTCATACATATTATATACTCATATATATATATATATATATATATTATATAAATAAATATTATATAAATTTATATATATATAATTAAATAAATAGACGAAAAGATAGATGTATAAATTGATAATTTATAAATATAAATTATTAATGCTATTTCATAAATTCGAAGATATATAGATTTTAAACTTTAAATCATACAGTTATATAATAGAAATTATATTATAGAATATAGTAGATATATATATATATAAATATTATATAATATATACACACACATATATATATATATATATAATAGAATGTTATTATTCGTGATTAGACTACATCAGATGTATACTAATGCACTAGTTGCTAGAGATGCGCGGGTGGTAATGATGTATTTAATTAAAATAATCATCATCGTTAATGAGCTACATTATAAGCAGCATAGTACGCTGGGCTGGGGGGCTGGGGTGGGGTCAGAGGTCATAGTAGCATAGCCTACATATGATAATTAATAAACTCTACTAGGGTATATTCGGGGAGTTACCTAACATAAGCGCGCGCCTATATACACGCTATATATGTGTATGTATATGTGTGCGGTGGTGGTGGTGGTGGTGGTGGTGGTGGTGGTGGTGGTGGTGGTGGTGGTGTTATATCAGCGAGAGGCCGGGCAGGGAAATCAGAATACCTACAAACACACACACACACACACACACACACACACACACACACACAATCACAGTTAATTAATGTTATCTAGCTTACATATTAATGATAAGATTTCTAGCAAGCAAACTAACTTGCAATTTATTACATAACACTATATATATATATATATATATATATATACACACATATATATATACATATATAATTACTATTCTTTATTGTAGAATTATTGTGATGTATACAAGTAATTCTATTGGAAATCTCATTAAAATAATGTGTGTGTTATTGTATGTAGGAATATAAATAAATGATAAAATAATAAAGCTTACCTGCTATAGCTACCATACCTATCTAGCTGACTTATAGCAATGGATGGCTATGTATTATTAACGAATACATAGCCATGTACACACACGCTCGCGCACACACACACGAATACACACATACACACACACGAACACATATACACACACGCACACACATTAAAAATATCTAAATCATAATATTATCACAATATAATTCGTATTCAAAAACATGACATGACATTTTTTCTATACAAAATTTAATAATCTTTTAAAAAAGAAGACCAAATCAAACTTTAACATTATTTCTGATAAATTTGCTTCATTTGCTTCATTAATAAAATAAAAGCCATTTATGACGAAATAGAACTCCAGACGTCCAACCATCACAGATCTAATTACCTTAACGGACTAACTACACATTCTATTACATCAAATCCAATACATATTATTTCTTAGGAATATATTGAAAGACTAATAAAATCAACACATTTTAAAACCTGTATTTACATTGACAACATTACATCATGCAAAAAAAACCTTACTTTTTTTGCCTCACATACACGGAACTGATCAATAAATGCATAGAACACTCCAATTTTCCACTATTAATAAAACATACAATCATTACACCAATACTTAAAAACTCATCACTTGACAAAACACTTACTAAAAACTACGGACCAATATACAATCTATCTTTTCTATCTAAAATTATAGAAAAAGTAATAGCAAACCATCTTACCAACCATATTACGAATACTAATTGACGGATAATCCAAGACAAACTGCATATAAACTAAAACACAATACTGAGACATTACAATTAGACCTTACTAAATATATATCTTATAATATCCACAACAACACATACGTAATACTTATACATCTTGATCTAACAGCTGCGTTTGATACGAAAACCATACGATACTTTACGAAAAACTAAAATCCATCGGGATACACATAACAATAATACAACTAATACGGTCATATCTAACAGGAGAAGGTTTCAAGATAAAATCCAATAAACCAGGCAATACATATAACTGTCCTGAAATAGGAGTTCCTCAAGGAAGTGTTCTCGGACCTCTGCTCTTTAATATGTATACATCCGACATTAATTCCATAATAAATTCATATAATATTAACTACCACGTGTATGCAGATGATATAAAACTATACACATCAACTACTTTCAATAACTTATACGAAACCCTAACTGAAATAAATAAATTATCTACTGAACTTGAAATATATTTTAACAATTATTTATAATTTAATAACTGAAAATAGATTGTATTATCTTTCATGGCAAATGTCTAATCCCACTCCCACTCACACATATTAAAATAGATAATACTGAAATAGAAATAAAAACTAATATAACTACCTTAGGTGTTATACTTGATACCTAACGTAGAATTTAGCGTAAGGTTTTCACCTAACGCTATATACACAAATCTCATCTATAGTTAAATAATGCTATAATAAACTATATCAATTAAAATAAATAAAACACCTTCTGAATCAATCATCCCTCAAAATATGAACCACCACTTACATAATTGATTAAAATTGATTATTGTAATTCATACTTACTGACATACCTAAATTACAAGAAAAACGCATGCATACATCTCATCATGAATAGCAATGTATATTTCAGGAAAATTAAATCTAATCTATCATTAATATTATTTAATAATTAGAAATGAAAATAGATTTTTTTACATAGATTTTACTATAAAATAATGCATATTATATAAATATATTATGCACTAATTTATCTCAAAAATATATGTATATATTACTAATATAATATTAGTATATATTAGTATGTATCTGTAAATATTTATAATATATTTTCATTGAATGATGACACCCTCTCTAGCAAAGTATTGACAAAGTAAATTACTTGATATCATATAATCATCATGGTACTTCATATCATAGAATTACAAATGATTTAAATGTCTTGAAATATTATTAAACTTCGCTAATAACAATGTCTTTAAAATAGTGATAAAAGTTAATGAAATCAACCAGCTGTTTGGAAGCATCCGGCATATCATTAATAGATCGTCAATACTGAATAGTTAAATATCACAACATGACCTATGACCTAATCATGCTAAACTATACAAGGTCGCAGCTTATGTACGTATAGCTGAAGGTGTGTACGAAATAAGTGTTTCTCGCGTAAGAGAGATAGCATATCTGAACATTGATTACGTTCATTACATTAAATAGTTTGCAAAGATTGTCAAATGTAACATGAATAAATCTTACTCAATATTAAATAGTTTAATTTTATATTTTGCACATTTAAAATCTTAATATTTATTTCTTTTAAAAACTTGTACAAATGTAGTTTGTAGTAAATGCATAATACATATATTCTATCTATATATATCTGATATATATAATGAAAGTACACTTATAATTTGTACATTAAATTATTTTACCAAATAACTTTTATTTATAATGGTATATCTCTCACTAGACAACGTATATACACTAATAGCAGACTATTACCAAAGATTTTCCGAAGGAAAGATATAACACTTAAGCGAAATCGTGTAATTCGAATTTGTATACAAAATACCCTGGTGCACCTATAGCGGGTTACTTTTAGGAACTATGCGTTGTTTATAATGTAAATTTGTATTTAACTATACACTTTTAAAATGTTAAATAATATGCTTTAAATTAATATTTATATGATGAAAACTAAGTGTTCATTACTAATATATAACAAACAAATATGATATGTATGTTTTAAATGCTATAAGTATATATTTAGTGAGTAAAAGCTAATTTATATTGCATGTAATTTAATAGAGCAATGAAAACATTGTTGTATGCAAACAGAGCCGAACCTAAATCTATTTCAGTGATTTCGATACTACTGCTAGCAGCGGTTGGGGCTATTACTAAATTACGTTGCATGCATAGGGAGTGTTATATCTTTGCTTCGCAAAATCTTTGCTATTACTCTATCAAAATATAATAAAATATTTATTCTTTTTTTATATAGAATTTGTTATATGTATTCTGAATTAATTCGTGAAAAGCACTTTGTTATAAATCAGCATTTATTTATATACGTATTCGAATGCTTCACATGCAATTAGATTACTTGTCTGTAGAATCTCTATCGAGACTAGTTTACCTATATGTATACGATTATATATAAGAACATATTCCTATATAATAAAAATATAATATAAAAAATAATATGATACTATTACTGAGACTAACATACAAGTAATTTATAATATTAATGATATAAAAAAACTATGCACAACAAATAATTAATCAAAATAGCTTATATTTGAATACAAATAATATTTGTATTATATATGCAACATATAATATACATTCAACGTATTACATTGTATATGATTATTGTTATGATTAATATAAAATTGTAAATATAAATTCATAATCGTATGTATATATGAGTTATATAAGATAACTATGTGAAATGCTATTATATGTTGTTGTGATGATGGGATATAGATTGTAGAACTTTTAATTTATATCTAAAATATTATAATAAATATTAGTATACATAATTTAACTATTTACTAAGTCAACTATCCACTAGGTAGTATAGAAATTACAATACCCGCCAGAATTAAATATATGCCGGCGAATAAGTATTGATATTATTATCGGTTATTGTATCGTGGCAGGCCAAACTCTAATGTTAATCTAACAATGCGCGTATATTTAAATATGGCGATTTTTCATTTTAATGTGCCGACTTCTTCAAGTTACCGGTAATCGCGTGCGAAATCATAATACGTATCGATGTAAATTATTATTTATAAATAGTGGAATTTACACCGCGTACGAAATCACCGCACCGCACGAGAACACTAGTTACTAGGGGCGCTGTAACAGGGGGGGGGACGATATGTCCCCCCACTTTAAAATCTAGGGGGACCTCCTATGTATTGGCCCCCCCACCCCACTTTTACCACAACATTTATTTTTATTAGTTGATCCCCCTACATGCACACCATCGTTCCAGCGCCCCTACTAGTTACCTATTTGCTATCGGTAATTAAACACCACTTTAGGCATTATATAATATGTATATATACAAATATGTATATATACAAATATGTAAATATACAATAGCTATGTTATATAAACGTAAACGAAATATAACTAATTTCACAGTAATAGGGAATAAAGTAGACGCCAAGATATTCAATAAATTGTATTATAGTTTGAATATAGTTGCGTTAGGTTACTTAATAAGTTATAAGGAACGGTATACGAAATGGTTTCCAAAGTTTGAGACAGGTGCATCGTCGTATATAAATAAAGTTTATATATATATATATATATATATATATATATATATATATACACTAAAATATCAATGCATATAGAGTGTTGAGATTTTAGATTATAGATTACTGAGTAGTTTAAATAAACATATATATTTAGTATATAGACTTAGTGATTTGGAGTATAATACATTCGTTATTCTTAACTAGCATTAGATAAATATATATATAAACAAGTACATAAATAGAGACATAATTATTATGAACATTATTTAACAATTATTATTATATTACTTTCTATATATTTATAATAAATATATAAATAATGTAAAACATTAATTCAATATTCACACTATACAGTTTACTTATGATCAATGTGCGTGCATTTAATGATATATTATGTATAACATTGGAGCGAGAAGTGCTCAATGTTCACCTAAAATAATGGAAACATTTCGAATACCGTTCCGAACTTGTTCGTTTCACGTTTAATTGTAGTTTTAAGTTAATATAATACTAACTTATAAATACAAGTTAAACTTATTTTATAATTATTAAAATATTAATGTAAATAATTGTAATAGAAAGTAAATCAATATTACTGTATTAATAATGTAAAATGTTGGCGTTAATTTGAAGAAAACTCGACCGAGCACTTGTTAAATTTCCTATCAGTAAAATCAATGCGGGAAAATAATTTAAATGATAAATAAATGATTTTCACATTAGTAATGATATATATTAGATTGTAATTAGAATTATTAAGTAAATATATAAATATACTATATAATAATTATATAAATATCATTTAAATAATATTATTTAAAGTATAAAAACGAGTAAAATATTATAAAATATTTTAAATATATAATAATAAAATAAGAATTATATACAAAATATGCGATAAATTATTATATTTGATATATATTATAAATCAAACCTTGAATTATATATCTTCAATATGGTTTTAAACTAGTCATAAACAAATAAAATAATTAACATAACTAAAAACCACCTAATAAGTGAATAAATATACAAATAATTTTGTAAACAATGAAACTTCTTTGTAAATTTTATTTTGACCGAATTACTACGCTGAAGAAAATAATTCCAAATTATCGCAAAATCAATTTATAATCTGAGGAATTGTATATAGTTGTGGTTCTAGAATTAACATAATTTTTAAAATGTGTTTATATAAAAATAAAATGTATTACATTTATTATCCGTTCTACATAAGATATTTAAGATATATTAAAATATATTTAATTTTAAAGTTTACAATGATAATAATGTTTCAAAATATAAAATAGATGGAGCAGCTTGTTATAAAAACCTAGAATATAAAAACAACAACTCATAATCATGATGCTGCGGTTTATCTAAATTTATTTAGAGAATTTTAATTCTTTATGCCACGCCCACATACTTTCATCCGTTAAATATCAACAAAATTAAATCGTATACTAAATATCTACATTGTTAAATATGAATTATAAACTAATGTAGGATCATATATTACAAAGTAATTGATATTAAGTCATTCAACCTACACTATATTGATAGTAATAATGTATTAACCCTATATGAACTTTTTATAATGTGAATATAATATATATATATATATATATATATATATATATATATATATATACCTATTGTTATTTTATTTAATGGAGTCATTTCATCCGATTCAGGAACTTAGATGAAGTTTTCACTTATAACCATATGGCGTTAATGTCCCTTCGAAGCCGCTTTCACGTTAAGGCATCCGTGGTGTTAACGAGAGCCGATCATTTATTTATACAAAATTATTTAAGATCACTTCCAAATATTATTTTAAGACATATTTTAATTGTCCGGACGGGGCTTGAACCGCGTCCTACTGCTTGTGTGTCTGACGCCTTAGCGAACTGAGCCACACAGACATGTAATATATATATATATATGAAAATAATATACCAAATGGGTTATTATAATTGATTAACTATTTGGTTTATATTCATATCCTACATGTATTAATATGAACCTAACAGTTAATCAATTATCATAACCATAACCATATATGGTTATATATATATATATATATATATATATATATATATATATATATATGTTATAACAGCATGCATGCAATTTATGCTATTCAATATATATTTAAAAAATGTATTCTTATTTCTATAACCTATATAACCTACCATTATATAATACAACAATAGGTATATAGATAGCATGTATATATTAATCTATTACGTTTTTTCAATGTGAATATATTATATAAATATAGGCCTAAGCATAATTAAATTATATTATTTACATATGTAAATGATAAATTGCGGGTGTGATTTTCCCCTATTCTCCCTATATATTGGCTTCCGCTTACTTCCTTCTTACCTCTCATCAATATTGCCTACCAAAAATTCTTATATAACGAATTGGCGAATATAACATATATTAATGAACTATGGTCCATATAATATGATAAATAATGAAGCAACGTGCATTACATATATGTTATATAATAATTTGTGGTAGCCTATATATAGAAGGTATGCAGTTTAAAATTAAAATTTGACAATTGTAAAGAATACTTGTATTAAATTGTGTTTAATAGTATATTAAGCTAATTTGTAATTAAGGAATAAAACCTTGGTATCATTGCTATGACTATTTGTATGACATTTATTTTCCAATTAGGGGAAAGTAACCGAATACGGACAGTGCCCGAATAAGGACAATCTAGGTGTCTCAGAAACTATAAATCTTACATAAAAATTATAATGAATAAAATATTCATAATTATATAAACAGTCTAAATAAGTAGTTTTTATTTTTTAATTATTTAAAATAGTGCTAATATATACAATAAACTGATTTTTGTATTACATTTTTAAATTTATGGAAAAAAATGTCAACTAAAAACCTTCTCAAGCATATACAAATGTATCAATATACAATATAATAATATTTTATTAATATCTAAAACATTCTAAACCTTATATACATAATTTCTATATTTTGTATGAAATATTAATAAAGTTATAAGCATATCTATAGGTCATATAAATCCATAATACGGACACTCTAGATGTCTTAATACGGACAGTGTCCGTCGGACACCCTATAACCAATAAGCGCGCAGCGTATGAACTATTCTGATTATCATAAAAATCGCGTTCGTTATAATATTATTACCACAAATGAAACTAAATCTTAATTTAAATGTTATTATTGAGATACTTAATATTTATTATTAATTAATAAAATAATAAAAATAAATTAATTAATTACTAATTAAATTATATTAAATTATTCATAACATTAATTATAAATAATTTAATTGTAATTTATCTGATTGTTTTATCAATAATATATAGTTTATCTAGTGGTATATAGTGTGTCTGTATTATAACACAGTATGTCCGTATTCGGACACCCCGTTATCTATTGAATAAAAAGATTAAATAAAATTTCAAAATCACAATAATATCTATAATCATATAATATTAATATATTGTTATTTTTGAATAAAAATATTGAGTCATAAAATGTTAAGACCATTTATTATTAAAGTGTCCATATTAAATTACTTTCCCCTATATATATTACTATATATAGTACTACAATATTATAGTAATACAACAAAATAAAAATACGAATGTATTGGTTATTAACATATATAGGAATTACAACAGACATATAATCTATATAGAAGATAGATTTTAATTTGTATAATTAATATTGATTAGGTCCTACATAAATAATTATATTTATTTTGAAAAAGTGTAATTTTATGTTTAAAACATCCGACATTTTATTGTCGGTTATTTGTTCATTATAATGTATACATTGCATAATAAACCACAAACTTCACACAGTTCCGCCGTTGATCTAGACACAAGGATAAATGTAGGTACCTATATATATATATATATATATATATATATATATATATATAAATCGAATTATTACCGAGTTTATGCTTTTCGGAAGTTTACAACATAGAGTTAATATTCCTGTATTTAATGAGTCCTGTGTTTTATCTCGTTTTCGTATACGCATTCTACGGTAATATATTATCTTTTCGACATGTATCTTGCATACTAAGTTTCTAGGTTAACTAATTAAAGTATAAACTTAGTAGGTTAATGATATTAACGAATTAGGTATTCAATTAATTAGAAAACTTTTCGTAAGCGATAATAATTTCCTAATTATTTCGTATAATTATATATTAAAACAATATCAGAGAACAATAGAGTACAAATTATAGTGCAAAACTTTCATGAAAGTAAAGATTTAAAGTCGGAATTAACTAAGATGTAACAATACATACCTACCACATACCCTTGATGCACCTCCCCTTTATCAACCATATATACCCTCGAGATAGAGCCAATTAGGGCTACTTTATTAAATTAATACATCGGTTTTAACGGATTTCCGGTTTACTTATTATTCATCCTATATATGTTATATTTGCTATATTATATACACTGCTATCCTCTATATAGGGCGGTACCGCGATTATATATATATATATATATATATATATATATATATATATATATGTATATGTATATATGTATATATATATATATATATATATATATATATATATATATATATATATATATATTTAAAATGTATACAAATATGTATATTGTTTAATTAAAATATAAATATAATGTTAAAAGCGCTTCCTCGAATAATAGTTAACGATAACCTATATAACTACCATATATAGGAATGCAACACACACATACATACACATACATACACATACATACACACATATATATATATATATATATATATATATATATATATATATATACAACTATGCATCGTTGATATCATCATGATGATACGAAATGTATACAACTATGACGCCATCAAGTAAGTAAATATAGCACAATATATATATATATATATATATATATATATATATATTGAGGCTACATGATCTTATATACAAACGTCTGATATATCTAAGTTATTTAACGATTATAAATCATAGAATGCACTCAATTCTAGTTACCCATAAACAATAGTGTCAAATATTTGCAAAGACCATAGACATCTAAGGGGCGAACTCGTATACATAATTAACGAAAAAAATGGTAATAAGAGTTAACGTCTTTGGAAAAGACTAGTGGTGCAGGGGTCCTTACCGAAACCCTAGCGACTATTATAGGAACTAAAGATGATCATGTGTAAAACGTAAGATGATAACGATAGAATACGATATAGAAACAAAGGAGGTCGTATCCTTGCGTTAACTATCGGATAACCTTGACCTTATTATGGAGTATTTTTGACGCTAATATATATGGGTGGAATATCAAAATATTAAATTATATCACTAATATATCACGTGATATGATACGCACTTATATACAAAATATATATACAAAATAAATAGTATTACTATTACTAAAACTACTATTATTACTATTACTACTACTACTACTACTATTATGAATATTACTATTATCATAATCCCAGAGCTATTCGTATACGGATGAATGGTTCGAATCACGGCCCGGATATCGCGTATTATGCAATAAAGCGACATCTGGTTGCGATCCGTCAAAGCGCGTAAAACAAACGTAAAACACGTGAACCACGTGAGCAGCGTCGAGGAAGGCGTGTCCGACGCCCGCCTCGGAGTCGTCGTCGTCGTCGCCGTCGCCACGCCCATTCGTACGCCCACCGCCGCCGCCCCCTCCTCACGAGGAGGAACAGTTGTTCCTCGCACGGACAACAAACGCGGTGATTGTAGTATAAGGTAAACAGACTTTTACCAGCCGCTCACCGTACCGTGTGTGTGTATGTGTGTGTGTATACACGGGCAACAGATGTGCGCACGTAAGCGCGCCTGTGCATGTGCACGCGTGTATCTTTTTTATTGCACGAGAGCAGGTTGTGTTATTTATATGCATACAAGTGTATGTGATCGAATCCCGTATATATATATATATATATATATATATATGCCTACGCGTACAAATCTGATGTATTGTTACTTAGTTATATAAGTAGACATCTTATATCATATCGGGTGTTCTTTTTATGCGTATATATATATATATATATATATATATATAAACTATCCTACATATATGTATATGTATACATAAACTATCCTACATATTTATTATCAAATATACATTTCACATTGTACGACTATAGTATACTATAGTACACCCGAATGTATACGTTATTAGTAGATACTACAGTGTAGGGGCTACCTATGCTATAGGGGCTATATCGTCCAGCTCGATAAGCTGTAGGCTATAGCAAATATATATAAGCTAGCTTATGTTGCATAGTGGAAAGTTCACTCGGCGGTGGGTAGATTTTGAAGATCTGAATGCATTTATTATATGTGATATATATATATATATATATATATATATATATATATATATATATATGTGAAAGAGATAGATAGAGCCAGAGAGGGATAGCCAGAGAGGGGGAGAGAGATACGGGTAAAGGTCCACAAACTTGAAGATCAATAGGTGATATATCTACAAGTTATAACCTACAGTGATTACATGTATTTTATAGACTTTTATAGACCATTGTGCCGTAGAAATATTACGTCAGAACAAAACGTAATATATCAATAATAATAAACAAAAATGAAACATACGGTAATAGAAAATAAAACACAAATACTATCGATGACGATGATATTGATGAGTCATCTCTGCAGACCATGGTGACTCACCACTGATGATGATAATGATAGTAATAATCTATTAATACATTAATAGCTATTTATAAATATAGCTGTCGTACGGTATGACTCATAACTATCTATATTTTATATTATTTATTACATTTTAGATTTTTTAAATATATTATTATTCAATGTTCCGATGTACAATCATAACCATATACATCTAAGGCGCGAAACCTATTAATATATAACGTATTTGACGACAACGTTGCACTATCGATTATTAAATGCATATATATATATATACAATTTAAAAATAATTGTAGATTAATTTTATAATAAACATACATTTGTTGTGAAATTTTTCATAGTTTAATCAATTAGCTTAAAATCTAATAACTCAAATTGACCGGATACAACGACAATCTATTATATGATAACTATACTATGTATATTCACATATATGTGTACGGTTAGACATTTCATAACCTAATAATCATACACCACATATATATATATATATATATATATATAAAGATTTATTGCAATTTAAATTATATTAAATACATAAGAATCATTCGAAATTATAAATCTTTATGAGAAGTTAAAAATCATTCTAAATAATGTTAAGTATTACGCATTACTATTACCTATATTACCTGCATATATAAGCAGTGAACATATAAGCGGGCTATATCCGATAGCGTTACGGTTTAACTTATGGTGTGTTTTAGGTCAACCACAGGTGTAACAACCATAGGTGTACGAGAAATTCGTATTCACTGCATGTAAAAATCCAACTGTTACAAAACACGTCTGGTTTGTAACAGTTGGATTTTGACATGCAGTGAATACGAATTTCTCGTACACCTGTGGTTGTTCCACCTGTGGTTGTTACACCTGTGGTTGACCTAAAACACACCATAAGTATACTTGAGAGGTAACTAACATTAAAGTAATACATTATAATTATAATATGTAACACATATGTTAAGGTACGACATTAGGGTACGGCGTACCGGGTACGGTAATATTACGGTATGTAACTAGGCTTACTTACCCTAATAGCACCGGTTTTCTAATGTCCTTCGCTACCCGTGGCTTATAAATAACCCCACAGGCTGTAACCTACAACACTATCACATATTCGCGTAGCTAGGCATATTCAACTTCAATTTAAGTATATCATCGAAATTATTACTATGCATAACTAATATTTTATATATTAATTGTAATGAATATTTGTATTATTACTTAATTTCGATATTTTTATATATTAATTTGCGTATACGCAGGTATACCTTAATTAGTACATAAATGATATTTTAATACACGAAATAAACAAGATAATATAAGTAAATATTTAATTATTGTAGTTAGTTACATAATACGATTGCACGAGTTGATCAACACCCTTTTTACACACTCATTAGTACTAGGGGCGCTGGAACGATGGTGTGTATGTAGGGGGACCAACCAATCAAAATAAATTGTGTGGTAAAAATGGGGGGGGGACCAATACATAGGAGGTCCCCCTAGATTATAAAGTGGGGGGACATATCCCCCCGTCCATCCTGTTGCAGCTCCCCTAATTAATTTAATACGCATCTTGGACATCAACCCTGTCCTCCCAACACCTCTGAACATAACAATAGGAACGGTAGCCAATATAGAACCACGATAAAAATACTATATATACTCGCGAATGACGCGTACCTAGCGGTTAGTTATCGAACTAGTAGAACCGGAAGGCGATCGTTAGGGAGTATCACGTGTTAGTTAATTTTCGTTGATTAGTATTAATTATTAATATATTATATACTATATTTGTGTAATAAGTATTAATGATTATAATCATGTGATTATAATATATTATATATAGTATATATATAGTATATTATATTAATGTTATATTCATTAACATACTTGCGAGCACTTGTTCCCTGCGCATGACTGGTAGCTCGGTATCAACAGATATAGGGTAAAGTCTCCAATTACCGACCCCTTCTCGTATCTCTGAAACTATAAGAAATACTAAAAAAGTATATATATATATACATACACTATTAGTATTTTAATGGTAATTACATGGAGTATTTCAGGGATAAGTTAACCTGCAGGTTACCATGGTAATTATGAATACGTATTTTGTTTTCCGAAATAGTCAATCCTTTATTTGTTATTTGATAAAATGTAATCTATTTTTAAATTTTGTAAATCATTGTAAATACTTTATTAATTAGAAGAAAACGTAATGTTATGCATACTATTGTAGATCAATATAATAAACATTTTTGGGGATGGTAATTGGAGGCGTCTCCTAATACATTAAAGTATTATTTGTATTCAGTTTAAGGACAACTATACATTAAAGGACCAAGTTAAAGATGAAAGAAAACATTGATTTAAATACTCAATAAATTTGTTTTATTCTATTATATATTTGGTATTTAAATAGGTTAATATATATATATATATATATATATATATTATATATATATATATATATATATATATATATATATATATATATATATATATATTGATATGTAAAATTCTCCAATTTCCGACCCATAAATGACTATTTGTAATAACTTATTAAATATTCAATATATTTATTTGAAATTTTGAAGTAGATTAATATCAAAGATTTTCCGAAGGAAGCTTTGCAAGATCTTTGACAATTATGACAATAAATAATATTGCTATTTTAAATTTGTGATATAATTTCATTGAAAAGAATAATCGGTAGGGTGGTTCGGCAATGTGATGCGTGTGCCTAATACCGACCACCTTATCCAATGTATTAACCAACGTACCGCGACCTACGAGTATACAAGGACAATCACTAGCCATTTTAGGTAGAGTTATGTATACATTGTATACATTGTATACATTGTATAATTGTATACATTGTATACATATTTATAGGTACATAAGTAGTGAAATATAGGTTGAGGTAGTCTTGATGCAGCATAACATCACGATTCATTAGCGATAGGATACACGCACTAACGTACGATGAAGGTTTAGGCTATACCTCCTTTAACCGAGGTTATAGGAGCTATAGGTGTACTGGCACTACGACAACAACCGGAAGTTGCACTGTCTTCATATCCCTCCGAGTTCATACTTACAATCGCCATATTATTATTTAATTAATAAATAAATTGTAATCGCATTTATTTATTAACATTGCTACTAATTAAGAATGGACAATTACTATTACTTTTATTTTAATTTGTAATCATCTTCCCTGACATATATGAGATTATATATAATATTATATACTTTTATGAATTAAGGTAGGATAAACTTGTATCGGTAGTTGTGGTATACACTGATTAAGTTAACCGTTCATTCAAATTAGGGTAGGGCAAATCTTTGTAGTGGTACAAGGTATACCTACCACTACTTCGCGGGTTGTTATAACTCAATAGACTATCTATTGAACCTATAGACAAACTTTACATTTGAAAATTATAGAGAATTAATAAATATTAGGATACATTTAATTTTAATAACCATTAATATCAATAATCAATAACTTTTACATTATAAATTAATGCGTAGGGTAGTCGAATGTATTACGTTGTTCGCTTAAGGGAGAATGATTATTATAAAATAATTAAAGATTATTTATTTTATCTTAATATTAAATTACGTGATTTTACATTTTGTCTAATTATATATATTGAATTTTAGAATGACAGGTAACATAATTAAAGTATCTCCAGATATCGGACGTTCTTGGAAAGACCGCGGAATTTGGGCATTCACCGAAAAATGTCTTTTTTACTCTTCTATTAATCAGCTATTCTAATATAATATTTTAAAAAAGATATTATTTATAAAAGAAGATAGTTATCTCGTAAATGTAACTACTGCGTACATTAACGAAATCAAATTATTCAATATGTTCATATTTATTTGACTTATGCTACCTATTACAAACACCCAGCGAAGTATACTTCGATAAGTATACGTAAGTATATATAAGTATATATACCCTATAGGGTACGGGGTACTTTCCTATGGTACTAACCTACGGGTACATTCCCCTACACGCGTTCGAAGAGTAACACGGCCTTATATAGTAGGCCTAACACGACTTATATTTGTAGGTTACGTTGTCTAAACATATATGTATGTCATATTAAATAATTAGTTTAGGTTAAAGGATTAAGAAAACTAACTTAACAAGGAAGTCGAGTACAACATCGCCGTATACCCAGCAAACATTAACAGCCTCATAACATCCTCATAACAGCCACATATAACAGCCTCAAATAACAACATCTGTCTACACATATGGCTGAATATATGAGGCTGTTGTGAGGATGTTATGATTCCTTTAATGTTAGCAAGGTATATATATAACTTATATTGTACCTATATATAGTACCCATATAACCTATATTGAAATGTGCCTAAACGAGTACAGGTCGAACTTTATTACCAATACGATGTACAATACGATGGTAATGTCCGGCTTAGGAGACGACATCTAGGTGATGGATTGTAAGTTACAACTTGTAACTCGGTTCTATATTTAGAATGTGTTAGTAAATACATTAGTAAGAACATTAGTACACATTTTCATATACGCTTCGTGGTAATGGGTACCTACTGATTTATTAAAGTACACGGTAAGAGTCTATTTTCACAGCGTGGTGATAGGTTGACACCTATTATAATCAATAGTATTGAGTCATCGAGAGCCATGATTCACATTATATAGTAGGTAATAGTTTCTAACCCGTTAAATATATTTAAATGTTGTTTAAGGGTGCGTACCAACGTCCAAACTTCCAATATGCATATTCATTTACATGTAAATTCAGATGGTACGTTGCCATGGCACTACATTTTCGATGTACCATTCCAATGTCCCAACGTACCAATGTACCATCTGTATTCTTATACATGAAATGCATATGGTACGATGGTACATTGGTAGGTTACAAATAACGCACGCCTAAATTCAATTCCTTTGAACAATATATATTGTATAACATTTTAAATGTTTCTATTAATTTTATAATCATCTTAATCATCCCCCTCGCGATCAAAGCGTTCATTACTCGCATTACTTCTTCCGTAATAACTGTGTTATTTAATTGATTGTTTGTTTATAAAACATTAATGTTTATTATCACACGTGAACTACCTATATATAGAAGCAACCAGATCATATTTAGTATAATAATCGTTGTTTATGTTTAATAAATACGTCACGAATAAACAACACGTAAACAACACATACACAGCACATGTGTAACAACCATCGATATAAAGAAAGCTTTGTTTATATCGATGGTAACAACACCTCATTGTCATATATTTCACAATGAAGTCTCCTTTGAGATAACCGTTGAGATATCCTTCTCCAGACTCGAGTCTGGCGAATTGAATAGAACAGATACATACAATTCAGGTTGGCATGCTAATATTCAACGCATGTAAGAGCACACACACACACACTCGAGGCATACAGATGAATACATGTAAGATAATATACCATAATAAGATACCACCTGCGATACGATACATTCAATGTCGGATAGAATAGTCATTCAACGTCAGCAAGCAGACACATTCAACGATTCAACCGAATTCGAAAACAACATTACGCATTGTATAATGTACATGTTTAATGTATACTAATAATATATGTTGCATGGCATACAATATATGCTATAGACTATATACCGTATAGTATACTTGTATTGTACGTACAATATATATATATATATATATATATATATATATATTATATATATATGCACAATAATAATCAGTATACGATTTTATGGTAAACAATATCTACTAAACACATATTTTTAGTAGATATTGTTTACTACCATAGTAATATATATATTACTAATAGCTTTAATAATACAGCTAGCTTACTCTGCAATAATATAAGCCGTAACTTATCAATACGTAACCAAGTATGACACTACAGTATAGCGTCATACACGTCGATACATCTATAGGGATGTCCAAGTGAAACGGTCTGTAGCAGTGAAACGGTCCGTAGCAATGAAACGGTAGGTATCAGTGAAACGGTAGGTAGCAATGAACTAGCTGTGGTTTCCGTTTGCCCGTCTCGAGATTGCGGGTATAAACCATCGATATAAAGAAAGTAATGTTAAAGAAAGTGAAGTAAAGTAAACTATCATTATATCGATGATTTGAACACAACGACTGACGGTAGGTGTCGCGTTCTCGTGTGTCAAGGACGCATAGCAAGAACTTGATGGGGTCGAAACACGAGACACCAATATTACCTACTTATTGTATTGTAGTCACAGTTAGTTCTACCCAGCTAACAATAATAGCCTCATAATAGCAACATAATAGCATAACCAATAGCCTCAAATGTTTTCATCATGCTATTACGTTGCCATTGAAAGTATATTATGCTGCTATTAATTTATAATGCTATTCTGCTGTTGTTATGTTACCAGCACAAGCATATTATGCTATTATTAGGCTTCTATTAATTTAAAAGTATATTATTATGCTATTATGTTGCTATTATGAGGCTATTACTGTTAGCTGGTTATTGTATATTAGGTTGTATATCGCTATAGGGGACTACCAATGCTCTTGGTATATGTGTATAGGTGATAGGTATATGTGTATAGGTAATAGGTATACGTGTATAGGTGATAGGTATATGTGTATAGGTGATAGGTATATGTGATAGGTATAGGTGATATAGGTGATAGGTATATGTGTATAGGTGATAGGTATATGTGATATAGGTGATAGGTATATGTGATAGGTGATAGGTATATGTGTATAGGTGATAGGTATATGTGATATAGGTGATAGGTATATGTGATATAGGTGATAGGTATATGTGTATAGGTGATAGGTATATGTGTATAGGTGATAGGTATATGTGATATAGGTGATAGGTATATGTGATATAGGTGATAGGTATAGGTGTATAGGTGATAGGTATATGTGATAGGTGATAGGTATATGTGTATAGGTGATAGGTATATGTGATATAGGTGATAGGTATATGTGATATAGGTGATAGGTATATGTGTATAGGTGATAGGTATATGTGTATAGGTGATAGGTATATGTGTATAGGTGATAGGTATATGTGATATAGGTGATAGGTATATGTGTATAGGTGATAGGTATATGTGATATAGGTGATAGGTATACGTGTATAGGTGATAGGTATATGTGTATATGTGATAGGTATAGGTGATATAGGTGATAGGTATATGTGATATAGGTGATAGGTATAGGTGATAGGTATATGTGATATAGGTGATAGGTATATGTGATATAGGTGATAGGTATATGTGATATAGGTGATAGGTATATGTGATATAGGTGATAGGTATATGTGATATAGGTGATAGGTATATGTGATATAGGTGATAGGTATAGGTGATATAGGTGATAGGTATATGTGTATAGGTGATAGGTATATGTGATATAGGTGATAGGTATATGTGATAGGTGATAGGTATATGTGTATAGGTGATAGGTATATGTGATATAGGTGATAGGTATATGTGATATAGGTGATAGGTATATGTGTATAGGTGATAGGTATATGTGATATAGGTGATAAGTATATGTGATATAGGTGATAGGTATATGTGTATAGGTGATAGGTATATGTGTATAGGTGATAGGTATAGGTGATATAGGTGATAGGTATATGTGATATAGGTGATAGGTATATGTGATATAGGTGATAGGTATATGTGATATAGGTGATAGGTATATGTGATATAGGTGATAGGTATATGTGATATAGGTGATAGGTATATGTGTATAGGTGATAGGTATAGGTGATAGGTATATGTGTATAGGTGATAGGTATATGTGATATAGGTGATAGGTATATGTGATATAGGTGATAGGTATATGTGATATAGGTGATAGGTATATGTGATATAGGTGATAGGTATATGTGTATAGGTGATAGGTATATGTGATAGGTATATGTGTATAGGTGATAGGTATATGTGTATAGGTGATAGGTATATGTGTATAGGTGATAGGTATATGTGATAGGTATATGTGATATAGGTGATAGGTATATGTGATATAGGTGATAGGTATATGTGATATAGGTGATAGGTATATGTGATATAGGTGATAGGTATATGTGATATAGGTGATAGGTATAGGTGATATAGGTGATAAGTATATGTGATATAGGTGATAGGTATAGGTGATATAGGTGATAGGTATATGTGATATAGGTGATAGGTATAGGTGTATAGGTGATAAGTATATGTGATATAGGTGATAGGTATATGTGTATAGGTGTATAGGTGATAGGTATAGGTGATAGGTATATGTGATATAGGTGATAGGTATATGTGATATAGGTGATAGGTATATGTGATATAGGTGATAGGTATATGTGATATAGGTGATAGGTATATGTGATATAGGTGATAGGTATATGTGTATAGGTGATAGGTATATGTGATAGGTATATGTGTATAGGTGATAGGTATATGTGTATAGGTGATAGGTATATGTGTATAGGTGATAGGTATATGTGTATAGGTGATAGGTATAGGTGATAGGTATATGTGTATAGGTGATAGGTATATGTGATATAGGTGATAGGTATATGTGTATAGGTGATAGGTATATGTGTATAGGTGATAGGTATATGTGATAGGTATATGTGTATAGGTGATAGGTATAGGTGATATAGGTGATAGGTATATGTGATAGGTGATAGGTATATGTGATATAGGTGATAGGTATATGTGTATAGGTGATAGGTATATGTGATATAGGTGATAGGTATATGTGATATAGGTGATAGGTATAGGTGTATAGGTGATAGGTATATGTGTATAGGTGATAGGTATATGTGTATAGGTGATAGGTATATGTGATATAGGTGATAGGTATATGTGTATAGGTGATAGGTATATGTGATATAGGTGATAGGTATAGGTGTATAGGTGATAGGTATATGTGATATAGGTGATAGGTATATGTGATATAGGTGATAGGTATATGTGATATAGGTGATAGGTATATGTGTATAGGTGATAGGTATATGTGATATAGGTGATAGGTATATGTGATATAGGTGATAGGTATAGGTGTATAGGTGATAGGTATATGTGATATAGGTGATAGGTATATGTGATATAGGTGATAGGTATATGTGATATAGGTGATAGGTATATGTGTATAGGTGATAGGTATATGTGATATAGGTGATAGGTATATGTGATATAGGTGATAGGTATATGTGATATAGGTAATAGGTATATGTGATATAGGTGATAGGTATATGTGATATAGGTGATAGGTATAGGTGTATAGGTGATAGGTATATGTGTATAGGTGATAGGTATATGTGATATAGGTGATAGGTATATGTGTATAGGTGATAGGTATACGTGTATAGGTGATAGGTATATGTGATATAGGTGATAGGTATATGTGATATAGGTGATAGGTATATGTGATATAGGTGATAGGTATATGTGATATAGGTGATAGGTATATGTGATATAGGTGATAGGTATAGGTGTATAGGTGATAGGTATAGGTGTATAGGTGATAGGTATAGGTGATATAGGTGATAGGTATATGTGATATAGGTAATAGGTATATGTGATATAGGTGATAGGTATATGTGATAGGTATATGTGTATAGGTGATAGGTATAGGTGATATAGGTGATAGGTATATGTGATATAGGTGATAGGTATATGTGTATAGGTGATAGGTATATGTGTATAGGTGATAGGTATATGTGATATAGGTGATAGGTATATGTGTATAGGTGATAGGTATAGGTGATAGGTATATGTGATATAGGTGATAGGTATATGTGATATAGGTGATAGGTATATGTGATATAGGTGATAGGTATATGTGTATAGGTGATAGGTATAGGTGATAGGTATATGTGATATAGGTGATAGGTATATGTGATATAGGTGATAGGTATAGGTGATAGGTATATGTGATATAGGTGATAGGTATATGTGATATAGGTGATAGGTATATGTGTATAGGTGATAGGTATAGGTGATATAGGTGATAGGTATATGTGATATAGGTGATAGGTATATGTGATATAGGTGATAGGTATAGGTGATAGGTATATGTGATATAGGTGATAGGTATATGTGATATAGGTGATAGGTATATGTGTATAGGTGATAGGTATATGTGTATAGGTGATAGGTATATGTGATATAGGTGATAGGTATATGTGATATAGGTGATAGGTATATGTGATATAGGTGATAGGTATATGTGTATAGGTGATAGGTATATGTGATATAGGTGATAGGTATATGTGATATAGGTGATAGGTATATGTGATATAGGTGATAGGTATATGTGATATAGGTGATAGGTATATGTGATATAGGTGATAGGTATATGTGATATAGGTGATAGGTATATGTGATATAGGTGATAGGTATATGTGTATAGGTGATAGGTATATGTGTATAGGTGATAGGTATATGTGATATAGGTGATAGGTATATGTGATATAGGTGATAGGTATATGTGATATAGGTGATAGGTATATGTGTATAGGTGATAGGTATATGTGTATAGGTGATAGGTATATGTGATATAGGTGATAGGTATATGTGATATAGGTGATAGGTATACGTGATATAGGTGATAGGTATAGGTGATATAGGTGATAGGTATATGTGTATAGGTGATAGGTATATGTGTATAGGTGATAGGTATATGTGATATAGGTGATAGGTATATGTGATATAGGTGATAGGTATATGTGTATAGGTGATAGGTATAGGTGATAGGTATATGTGATATAGGTGATAGGTATATGTGATATAGGTGATAGGTATAGGTGATAGGTATATGTGATATAGGTGATAGGTATATGTGATATAGGTGATAGGTATATGTGTATAGGTGATAGGTATAGGTGATATAGGTGATAGGTATATGTGATAGGTATATGTGATATAGGTGATAGGTATATGTGATATAGGTGATAGGTATATGTGATATAGGTGATAGGTATATGTGTATAGGTGATAGGTATATGTGATATAGGTGATAGGTATATGTGATATAGGTGATAGGTATATGTGATATAGGTGATAGGTATATGTGATATAGGTGATAGGTATATGTGATATAGGTGATAGGTATATGTGTATAGGTGATAGGTATATGTGATATAGGTGATAGGTATATGTGATATAGGTGATAGGTATAGGTGATATAGGTGATAGGTATATGTGATATAGGTGATAGGTATATGTGTATAGGTGATAGGTATATGTGTATAGGTGATAGGTATATGTGATATAGGTGATAGGTATATGTGATATAGGTGATAGGTATATGTGATATAGGTGATAGGTATATGTGATATAGGTGATAGGTATATGTGTATAGGTGATAGGTATATGTGTATAGGTGATAGGTATATGTGATATAGGTGATAGGTATATGTGATATAGGTGATAGGTATACGTGATATAGGTGATAGGTATAGGTGATATAGGTGATAGGTATATGTGTATAGGTGATAGGTATATGTGTATAGGTGATAGGTATATGTGATATAGGTGATAGGTATATGTGATATAGGTGATAGGTATATGTGTATAGGTGATAGGTATATGTGATATAGGTGATAGGTATACGTGATATAGGTGATAGGTATAGGTGATATAGGTGATAGGTATATGTGTATAGGTGATAGGTATATGTGTATAGGTGATAGGTATATGTGATATAGGTGATAGGTATATGTGATATAGGTGATAGGTATATGTGTATAGGTGATAGGTATATGTGATATAGGTGATAGGTATATGTGATATAGGTGATAGGTATAGGTGATATAGGTGATAAGTATAGGTGATATAGGTGATAGGTATATGTGATATAGGTGATAGGTATATGTGATATAGGTGATAGGTATATGTGTATAGGTGATAGGTATATGTGATATAGGTGATAGGTATATGTGATATAGGTGATAGGTATATGTGATATAGGTGATAGGTATATGTGATATAGGTGATAGGTATATGTGATATAGGTGATAGGTATATGTGATATAGGTGATAGGTATATGTGATATAGGTGATAGGTATATGTGATATAGGTGATAGGTATATGTGATATAGGTGATAGGTATAGGTGATATAGGTGATAGGTATACGGCGTAGGTCCTACGCCTACTACAACTACAAGTCTGCACATTATTGAAATACTTCAGTTATACCAAAGCCCTGGGCTTTGGTAATACCAAATATTTTGCGAAGCATTCCTTAGAAAAATCTTTGATTATACTGTACAATGTACATATATGTACATATATATGCATATATCATGATTCAATAAATACATATTAAAATAATATATTTTATTAATATGAACTATAAATAGGTTATAAATGTATGTCCTATACACGTATGACCTATATAATATATATATATATATATATATATATATATATATATATATATGTAGGTCTAGAGTCTAGACTCTAGCCATAGATATATGTAGGTATATTTAGGTACACCTGCAGATTTGAGCACACAATGAATGTGTTGAACGATGCATTACACATTGTTGGTTTACAATATGTGCAAAGATTTGATATGTGTACAATATACATGTACATGTTTAGGTCTTACAGTATACAATGTGAATTGTACTGGCCATTTTACATTGTACCTACAACGTTATATACATTTATATACTATTTATATACTATATACATTTATATACTATATACATTTATATACTGTATACATTTATATAGTCTATATACATTTATATACTATATACTATATAACTTTTTTACAATGACCAGTGCATAATTTACCTATATATTGATATGTTATATGTTTTTCATACTATACAAGAAACCTATAGGTTAAGATACATAGGTTAACGTGACCTTATATAAACTTATTAAGTAACATAGTCTATTCTATATACAGAACTGTATATTGTAGTATAGGACGTATTAGTTTTATTTTACTCATGTATTCCGATTTATCATATATATACAGGTATGGTATATTTATATTGAGAATTCCAACGTGGTCAATTGGGTATTATATGAAGGGTATTATGTGAATATATGGGCGTGTCTTTACTAAAATGTCAACAAATTGTCGTATTTTGTGTTATTTCAAGACAAAACAATCTTCAAGGGAAATACAATTCAAAGAAGTAAGTATATTGATAGTATATCATATATTACAATGTATTTAATATATTTCATTTAAAATAAACTAAATAACAATGCGTTAAAGTGTATTATTTCGTATCAAATATGAAGAAGATTTGTGCCACTCAAATTTATTATTCGTACATTGAATTGGATACCGATTATATGTTTAAATTCAATGACGTATAGGATATCATCCGATTTATCAATAAGCACACTGAATTGGAAACCGCTGCTGTTGATATTAGAATTATACATGAATAGTGAATAATGCTTGAATTGTTGTTTGTATTGAGGACATCTAATCGTTTACAGAGAGCTAATTGTTCACTCATCAAACAGCTAAATAAGGGAGCAGTGTGACAGCTGTGTAGTAGTCTAATATTTAAATATACGAGTAACTGATATAGGATTTAATAAACCACAGCACATAATATATAACAATTTAAATATGAATATATATATATATATATATATATATATATATATATATATATTTATATATAAATTGTTATATATATATATATATATATATATATATATATATAGTTAAGTATAGTATTATATATAATACTTACTGTATACGTTTATATATGAACATATTCACTCATTCTTTCATCACCTTCAACATGCACTACTGCAATAACACACAAATAGAATACACTTAATTATGTAAATACACGAATGCCCAACACAGAATGTATGTACGAGGGTATATATATATACGTGTGAATATATACTCGTGCTAAATATACTATATAGTATAATATATATTATACGATATTATAATATATATTATAAATATATATTTAATATAGTATATTATACCGTATCATTTATACGATAGAACTATGTAATAACACATTATTTACCAGATGAATAAGTGCTTCTAATACTATAATTGTTTAGTTGAAGAGAAGCAGTGACATCGATATTTCCAGTAGTAGTAGTTAGGGGCGTCATTAAATGGGGAGTGATGGGGGGGACATGTCCCCCACTTTTAAAATATAAACATTATTTTATTCTTTATAAATATTATATTTCTTCTACTTATAGTCTTTGTAGTATAATTATATCCACCATTGATTTGTATTGTGCAACCCAATACAAGTCAATCATATTAAGCCCTATACAAATGATATTATAGATTTATCATCATGGAAAAGTATATAGTAATAATTGATGAGTCTGAGATACCCCCCCCACTTTTAATCACCCTGTGACGCCCCTAGTAGTAGTAGTAGTAGTAGTGGTAGTAGTAGTAGTAGTAGTAGTAGTAATATTAGTAGTAGTAGTAGTAGGAGTAGTAGTAGTAGTAGTAGTAGTAGTAGTAGTAGTAGTGGTAGTAGTAGTAGTATATAATAATAATAAGAAACACGACAATTGGGTATGTATATTTATTGAATAAACATTTACCTAATTTTCGCTTTACACTTAGCGCACAATATCGCCATTTCGTTAGGGTAACGGTGTCGATGGCAACCTCGACGCAAGTTACCCTAAACTATGCTGTACAAGTGTTATATAAAGCTATTTCGTCTTCACCTATTTCGCAAATTTCTTCACTTTGTGACTTCGTGATCTTTTGGTACATCTTTTAACCGATTTTCTTGATTTTCTACTCTTCGTAGTACGATTTCTTTTTTTCAATTTAAGTAATGCCTTTTGTAATTCTTTGCATGCCAGTTCTTTTTCGGTAATTTGTGTACAATTTAAAAATTCTTCTATTGAAATCGTAATTTCTTATCACAATTGCTACCAGGCTTACCATTTTTTCATTTTACTATGGTACTTCTCCTTTTTGAAATAGCTCTTTTGATACCATTATTATTGTTACGTGTTCTTAAATTACTAACTATTTTTGGTGCTCTTCTATATTGCTTACTTTTTACTGAACGTCTCTTAGAAGAAACTATCTTCTTATGTTGACGTCTAATTGTTGACCTACTTCGCGATTTTGTAGATTTTCTTACTTTGGATTGTTTCCTGGTTACTGAACGTCTTTTAGACACCACTCTCTTCTTAAATTGATGATTTCTTGATGATCTTTTACAAGATTTTGAGGATTTTCTTGATTTAGATTGATGTCTGATAACTGAACTTCCCTTAGACGATATTATCTTCTTCTGTACACGTCTAATCGATGACTTGCTTCGAGATTTTGAGCATTTTCTAGCTTTTAACTTTCTTTTGATAACATTACGTTTCTTCGAAGATACCCTCTTCTTCTGTTGTCGTTTCATCGATGTACGTTTAACACACATGCTCTTTCGGGATTTTGGTCTCTTATTTTTGGAACACTTCAATACAGCTTTTCTCGGCACCGATCTACTTTTCGTAGCCGTTCTACGTCTGATCGTTCCACGTGCCTTCTTGATTGTAAGGCTACCTTTCCTATTCTTCATACACTTCTTAGAAACGGCCGTTTTATTCACCGAGGCCCTCTTGAAGATATTCTTCTTTATCGTACCATTATACTTCAACTTGGGTACTTTTGTCGTTCTCTTGCATCGGTTTACGTTAGTGATTGCCATCTTGTTGTCGGGTAGCGGGTTGTTTATTTGTATTGCAGTTTGATAATGTGATTTGTATTAATTTCATTTGTGATGTTGGTGCGTTAGAATAATTAGGCAATCAATTAAGTTACTTTTATTTAATTAGCAATTTTTAATATTCTAATATTTTATTTAAAAAACTAAAAAATAAATTAAAATGCGAGAAAATTATTGATTCGATTTACTTTTTAATTCCTATCGAAAATCTACTACTACTACTACTACTACTACTACTACTACTACTACTACTACTACTACTACTACTACTACTACTACTACTACTACTACTACTACTACTACTACTACTACTACTACTACTACTACTACCACCACCACCACCACCACCACCACCACCACCACCACCACCACCACTACCACTACTACTACTACTACTACTACTACTACTACTACTACTACTACTACTACTACTACTACTACTACTACTACCAGGGCCGGCTTAAGGGGGGGGCAAATCGGGCAATTGCCCGGGGCCCCACATTTTGGGGGGCCCATGAATTATTTGAGAACATTTTTTTTACTATTTATCTAAAAAAATCTGTATTTTTCTTATATATTATTAATTCTAATTAAATAAATAAAAATAATATAATAAATAAATTAAATATGAGTCATTTAGATCGATTTGAAAAGTGAATTTTACAAAAAATTCTAAATTTACACGAAGCTATGGTGGAAACATGTTTGTTTGTGCACCTGCAGGTACATGAAGATTTTGGAGCATATGCTAATAGTGATAACCATAGATCATATCACACATCTCTGTTTGTCTGATAAAATAGTATGAAACGGATTGATAAATAATTGTTTGTTAAACTAGAAAATGATAAATGATAAACTTATTAACCTTTTTTACCCAATTTAAGGGAATATTAACCATAATTCAATCTTAACAATTTATATTTCTATAATTAGTTTACGAAAATAAAGTATACTTCTTTATATTAAAATTAAATATGAGATATATATTAAGATATATTTTAACTATGATTTCTGAAAATGAAAGATATCATTATATACCATAGTCCATTGTCAATATGGATCCCCATATCTGCGCTGTACATTCCTTAAATCTGGTTGGGAAAAATGCCGTTGAATCTTCGACAATTGTAGCAATATTGTTTGCTTTCATCCCAAATAAATATAATTTATTTATCCAAACTAAATAAAGAATATATTAACATCTATATTTAAAAAAGAAGAATATAATTAAATATTATTAAAGAAGAATATAATATGTTTTATTAAAAGCATTATCGAATATAATATGGTCATCACAAACAGCTTTTATTAGAGCAGTATCTTGTGGATTTCCCAAAATTACATAATTTATATCTGATATTATATATGTTAAATAATATGTTAACATATTACGTAAATTACATTACTAGATTCAAGGTATTTATTCAATTAAGATGATTAGTATATAGGTAATTTAGATAAGATAATTTAGTATTAAACATATATTATATCATATTGATATACACCTCAAAGGAATGGACTATACAAATATTAATATATATATATATATATATATATATATATATATATATATATATATGATGGGCTAGATATATCTAATTGTAGACATTTTCATCCTAATATATTTAATGGTAAATAATTAAACTTGATGGAGAATTCTCTAACTTAAGCTTCTCTAAACTTAAAATTAAATTTGTAAATTATAAAATATTACATTGCAATGATTTTAAGTGGGTATCGTAATATCTATTTAGACCCATAGCGTGAAGGAGACCCCCTCTATATATATTAGATGCATCTTAAAGTGGGTCTCCTTCACACGATACATGTAAATATATATGAAAAACAAATTTTTTTAAAGATTATAAATATTAAAAATATTATTTTTACATAATTTGATAGAATAATAATAGGACCTACATCATTTATATATATAAATAAATTGTAGTATTATAGATATTTGTTATTTCTAGAATGACCCATTTAATATGTTATGAAATTCGTATGGGGCCCATACGTTTTTTTTTGCCCGGGGCCCATAGTATGCTTAAGCCGGCCCTGACTACTACTACTACTACTACTACTACTACTACTACTACTACTACTACTACTACTACTACTACTACTACTACTACTACTACTACTACTACTACTACTACTACTACTAATACTACTACTAATATTTACATTGACATGGTAGTAGGGGTAGGAATAGTGTTAGAGTTATGTAGTAATAATGGACCAAGTGTATCTGACAATTTACACAGATAAATGTATATATATATATATATATATATATATATATATATATATATATATATATATATATATATATATATATATATATTATATTCATATATGTACATATTTGTCTTCACATATGTATATATATACACATATATAATTAAGTTAACTATTATAATATGTATATTGTCCTACACCACATTGCAGAGTATATTGGGCCTACTTTCTGGAAACAACGAGGCCATAGTCCACACATCTACATACGTGAAACTCATCGATAATAATCTTCACATTTCAAACGAAAAATTCGAGCCCAGCGAACCTCCACTAACGATAGAAGTTATTATATATTGTTTTTCTAACAATTATATATGTATATAGTTTTATATAACCGCTTATAATTAATTGTAACAATGAATCATAAACTAAACGTATATGATATGATATATCCGACCAATATTGATTTACCATAACATAGTAATGATCCAGGGACCCCTAGGTAGATACCATATTGAGCTAATAAACCTTTATATTATTATTATTATATATATATATATAGACTAGTTTTATAGTAGCTAGCACTGTTAATACAGTGTTAATGCATTGCACTGGCCAACACTTTCTAGATACTGGCGCTAGATGTACGGCGTACGGAACGTGTACTATACGGTATCGTCTGGTCATGCGCGTACAATGTACGCGCATGACCAGACGATACCGTATAGTACACGTTCCGCTCGCCAGGGCACGCTTCACCCACGTGACCCGCGCACCGCACGTGACGATTATCAGCGAATCAACGAGCGGGGATAACTGGGGTAGACCCACCACCGTATTATACTCGGGTCTACCCCCCCTCAAAGTCTGTGACCCCACCCCTATAGGCACGTTGCACTCAACGTAAAGATGAATGAAATCATCTACTATCTTTGATACGCTCGATTTCCGGTGTAATCGATACGCCAGGGTAACTAGCATAGATATAGAGTGCATATCGAACTAGGGCCCCTAGTCTAGGGGGCGGGGGAGTGTTGTACCACCCTAGTGAACTTTTCACCAGTTTGTAATCGTAATCATTAATGATTATAATTAATCTATAATTGTAAATTGACATACACGCAAACATACGTGCACACACGCGCTCACATACACCGATATATATATATACATATATATATACATATATGTGTGTGTATGTGCAATGTATGTAAATGCATGTATGTAAATTTACAATTATGGCGGGGATGGGGAATATACCCCCCGCCACACTTCAATATATTACGATTAGATAACAGGGTTATTAGATAACATTCTGCATTACATAACATTACGTAAGACTAATGTTTGTACAGTGTATACACTGTACAATACACTGTACAGTATACTCGGCATACGTACAGATAACGTTCTAGTGTTGATAGCCTATAGGCTATATATAGTATAAACATATCTTAATATTATGATTCTATATCCTATATAAATATCGTAGTAGGCCATAGAGAATGAAGTCACTTCGTTCTCTATGTATAAGTAGTAGCCTATGAATAAATATGCAATCAATACATTTATTTATGAATGTTAACATGCATACAATTAATTTCAATACATCATATTTATAGATACTATATAGTACTTATAAGGTACACAACAACATGTGCTCTATTATATTATAACATCTGAACCCTGGATCTGAACTATCAATAGACGACATTCAATAATGATTAATATTAATATATATATATACGTATATATATTATATATATATATACATGTATTCCTATATAAACTAGTCTATATCATCAATATATATAAGGTTTCTTTACAACGATTTATTTATATTGATTGTCTATATATATATACATTATCGTACATGTCTAAATATAAAATGTCTAATCAACTATGCAGTTAAGTAATACACGGTGTTTCGTCATAACTATTGCATAACTTCGCGACCACCATTACTACCAAGGACTGTTCTTTTTACTATATATATATATATAGTATATACAAAGATTTTGCGAAGCATTCCTTGGAAAAATCTTAGGTATATATATAGTTATTACTACTACTTGCTGCTATAGCTAGTGTCCTTGCTACCACTGCCGCGCGACCCTACGACGTTAACACAAGCCTACTTCCGGCCGCTAGAGGTCTCCCACGTGTCCGATAAACCGCCTGACCGATGACGTCATCGTACCGGTGACCACTCTGTCACGTGGTGTGAACGTAGGCTGCGTAATGTTGGTGTTAGCGTCGGACCAAGCGGTGTTGCTGACCCAACGAGCTTCTCACATGACCACCTTCCCTGACACCTGGGTGCCCCCGGGTTCGTACCCCCGCCCCGCCCCCGTCGAGGACACGCCTACTCATGTCCTCGAGTGTGGTAATCGTATGCTATCAGCGATGTGTCGTTTTAAACCGACGCGTAGAGTTGATAATTTGTTAATGAATGTTAACATTATCCCAGAAAACAGTAATAGCTTCATAATAGCGCAATGTAAACATTTGAGGCTATTACTGTTAGCTGGGATGAGTCATAACTTATGCTTAACAGCTTATCATATGTGTAACATTTGTATATACGTATAACTAAATAAGTTTTCTTAACTGAAATTCTAAGGGAACCTATTTCCCCTAATACCTAGTATAAAATGCCTTAATATGTATATAATTCATAATGAACAATATAACTAAGCCAACTTTCAATATACAACATACTTATTTATTAATAATGATTGACATATAGTATATGATACTATTGAATTGCAACAGGCAGCGACATTACTTAATAATTTATGAGTGACATATGTCACATGTCACAAAATAATTAAACTTAATGTATGTGTATATTCTACTCAATAGGTGGCCACATAGAAGCTGATGAAGAGGTTACTATATATAGCTTTTATGTTACCAGTAACTTGATATTCAAAACTATTATATATAACTAGGTACAACTATAACCTACTATAACTATTGAATTATTTGTTTTTTTTTGTAATTTGTATATAACAAAATTAACTTTATATTATATATATATATATATCTACTTTAATGGATTATACATCTTGACAGTAATGTATCTATAACATATCAGAATTACATTCAACTTATTTATTTTTTACTAATTTTATATTAATTTGATCCAGTTTCGAATTAAAATTAGTTTTTCAACTTTATAATTATTGACAAATCTCTATTCATTTTATTTAAATACCTACAATCCCAGAAAACCATAACAGCAGATTTAAATACTTATTAAAGAAGTATATAAAGACATTTTAATCAGATTTTCGAACATTTAGATTTAAAATCTGCTTTAATTCAACCTATTTAAACGTTTTTAAAACATCTTTCTACTGCTTTAATAATTAAGTATTAAAGCCTGATTTAATAATCTATATAATATATATTTAAATCTGTCTTAATAAGTATTTAAATATGACATTTTTTAAATAATATTTTTTGGAATATTTATACAATTTGTTCACTAATATATAGTAATATTCTCACACTATTCACATATATAATAGCTATATACATTATTTATTGCCTTTATATTTTGCCTAAGAATTTTTTTGATAACAAATATGATTCTTTTAATATACTCTTATTAATCTACTAATTAATGTAGAATTTAGTAAAAATAACAATTGATTATAGTATGATTATTATCTTTCTAATCTATAATATATCGATTTATTAATCTTTATAATCCCCACATTAGATCATTATCTTATTTTATATTTATGTTTTAACATATTTATACTTTATAAATATTATTACTGATTAGAAAACACCAATGTATGCTTTTACTTATATATTGATTTTCTTGTTTTCTAAATTTCAGATATGTTATTATTACAGTTTATGTACGATTTATTTATTGGAAACAGTTTAATATATGTATTTTATGTTATAGAGAGATATATTAATTATAATATTAGAAATATTTAATTAATTTATTGATATCGATAAGAGTAGATAACAATTTAAATCTGAACCATGGTCTATTAACTTAGATCTAATAAAATACAACTAATAAGCTCGAGTCATTCCGAGACAATTTTAAGCTCAACTTTAATGTTATCATCGACCTCTAATCGCAATCAACCTTGACAAGTTGGAAGAAGCGGCGCTAAGAGAACTACACGAGGAGGTTGGCATCCGTATAACCCGACAGGACTGCGTAGACGATCGTATCTACAAGCTGGCATTGTGGGAAAGCGTGTACCCAAAGAGTCTGGAAGAGGGTGTTCCGAAACGACACCACCTGGTGGTCTACCTGGTGGCTAAACTGAAAACTAAGCAATCTTTCGAACTGTTTATTCGTACGGACGAAACGGAGGTTATTACACGACGAAACGACGGCGTTTAGACCTATTCCGTCGTGGTTGTAGATAATAATGATAATGATAATAATGATGGTGGCGCGTTGATTCACCAGGTACGTGACTATGCGTGGATCAAAGTTACGGAGCTACGGAACGATATCGCGGGGCTAAGAAGGGGAGTTAACTCCGCCCACGACCCACGGTTAGCCTTAGAGAGGTAGACTATTGCGGTGTTTTGATTGGATAGTTTTGAAGTGTAAATAAACGACGATGGCGAAAGTATTTAATAATGATGATGATAATAATAATAATAGTAGTAATAATAGTAATAATGATAATAATAATAATAAATAATGACTGTTTTCAGATGTGTTAACGAATTATTCAATATGATACAGAATTTAATCATTTTTGTGATAAATATAATAATAATAATAATAATAATGTATTGCTTAATCTATTGAATTCAGTCTAAGTATCCTATAATTATAGACTTATAACATTTATGTAAAAGCAAGTAGTAGTTCTAGTAGTAGTAGTAGTAGGGGAATTAGTAGTAGTAGTCGTATTAGTAGTAGTAGGGGCAGTAGTAATAGTAGTAGTAGGGAGTAGTATTAGAAGTAGAAGTAGTAGGGGAAGTAGTAGGGGAGTATTATGGGCAGTAGTAGTAGCATTAATAGTAGTAGTAGTAGTAGTAGTAGTAGTAGTAGTAGTAGTAGTAGTAGTAGTAGTAGTAGTAGTAGTAGTAGTAGTAGTAGTAGTAGTAGTAGTAGTAGTAGTAGTAGTAGTAGTAGTAGTAGTAGTAGTATGCAATCTAAATATCAACTAATTGCATAAGATATCCTGACATTGATGACTACGGAATCAAGTCGAGGCGTCGGAAGATGACGGCGGGAACAATATTTGCTCTGAAGTCTCTCCTAGACGACCTCGACCTTTAGACGAGTGACCTTGACCTCGAGGTGTGAAATGAGCGCGAGGTCGTCGTCGCCGTCTTGTTGTTCGCCTGGAATGTAAAACTGGAATACTAGTCGACGTCCTTGATTACCTGTGCGACATGGCAATGGCATTAGCACATGCGTATATGTAATCATGTGTACTATACTACTGCGTGTATACATATGTACGAATTGTTATGAATCCTACAAATAAATATAAACGGAAACTGTATTAATTGATATAATAAATATGTTATTTATTTGCATTGAATAATAATCATTAAACGGAGACACGGTATCGGTAGACTAACTTCGTATGGTACACGCTGTAAGATAATCAACGCGACAGTTTACGTTATAATTAATAGATCTTTCTTATAAAAACTTGAACAACTAATATATTAAATTATAATGATTGAAAGTTGTTTAGCACGATCATTATTTCTCTAATTATTGTTGCAAGATAGAATACATCGTCATGTTAACTTCTAAATAGTTTACACATAGAGATTTAGGATAAATATCACGTTAGAATGTAGCTAGAGATACATATATATGGGAATATATATATAGTTTTAAATTTTAATAACTTTAAACCTGATTAAAAGACATATTATTTACATTGTTTTAAATAATAATTTAGATCAACCTATATAGGTTAGACGTGCAAGTAGTAATAAGTGCTTAATTGATTATAATATCATATCTGTTAATAATTATTAATAACTATAATTATTAATAATAATTAACAGATATGTATAGATCTTTACAGTTAATCTTAAACAGATATACTTCAATTGATAACTTAGCAAAGAATTAATATGATTATTAGCAATATAGAAGAAACTAGTCTAATTAAAGTAGTATTATTGTAAAAATAAATTACATTATGTAATTTAGCATGAATATATTGATGCTATTAAAAGAGAACGGTATAAATATAATATTGTAATGTAAATATAGCTTAGCATGATAAATAATAAGAATTATAATCATGTTATTGTTACATATATAATTATATTCTAATAATAAAAATATAATATTTATTCCTTCATTAATGTGCATAATGCGAAATTAAATTGTTTTTATTTACTTATCATAATATATATTACTTACATTCAATATTGATTCAATTATTAATAATAAATATTCATATGCTATAAAAAATATATAATCAAATCTATATAAATATAATAATTTACAAAATAAATATTATATTTAGAAATACACATTTTTTTCTTCTGAATATTATTAATATAAGTAATACATTTATTATTAATTGTTCTCAAATTATCGAATATAATGAGATTAATATCTAAAATTAAGTTATGTATTATAATAGTTATGTAATCATTATAATATTATTTAAGTTAATTATTTCTAAACTATCCACACTGACTTTCTGAAATAATTATAATTAACTATGTATACAAACATATAGTCTGAAATAGTATCATTTTAAGAAGTAGATATTTTGTCAAAAAAACGTAAAATAAATGTATTTAAATTTATACATCATAAGATTTAGAATTTAGAAAATATAAATATTTGTATAATATATAATATCTTTCTAATGTTTTATTATATAGTATATAATACAATATATTATTCAGAATATATAAAATAATAATAATAATGAACAATATATATTGATTTATATGTTTAGTATTTAAAATGTGTATTTTATAAGTTATTATTTATAAGGTATTTTTCAAGTTATAATTGATGTAGAAACATTTAAACACTATTTAAATATTATATTTAATATATTTAAAATTTATATTAAATTTTTTTAGAGAAGTGAGTATACTACCCTGACCGAATTACTCCCCTTAAGGGGATATCGCCATGGATAAATTCGTTATAATCGGAGAAAAAAAAATATCATATTATTATTTACTATTGATTAATGATATATTATTTAGTAACTGTGAACAAATTATATATGAAATCAGTTTAGAAATAGCATAAAAAGCATCTTTTATAGAATTTTTAAAATAATTATTTATTTTTAAATCTACATTCAAAAATAATATAAATTGTTATGTAATATTTTATATCTTATATAATCACAATTTAAAAAGTGGATTTTTTACATTTATTTGACTTATATAATAAATATTTATTTTAAATCTACATTCCTAACTAATATAAATTGTTATATAATATTGTATATCTAATATATACATTTTATAAATATCACATTAATATATAGATAAGAAAACATAAAACTATTACTTTATAATATTGATTTTATATTAGCTTATTACATAATTTTATTATACATATAATAAAAAAAATAACATTTATATACTTCAATTATTTTTATAACATATATATATATATATATATATATATATATAAATTCTATAAATATAACATTTATATATTGATATATATTGAAAACATAAAACTATTACTTTTTAATATTGATTTTATATTAGCTGAATGTATAATTTGATTACTTTATAATTTATTTGAATTTATTTATTGTTGACTTTTCAAATGCGTTTTACTCAGAATAATTTTTTTTGCTGTTTGTGTATAGATAAAAGTATTGAAGGGATTAACATATTTTGTTGTGCTATATATAAATAACATGTATGCACAATTCCAGATAATATTATAAAATAACATAAAAGGAGTACCAGTAAACTCGGACCAGGTAAACTCGGACCACTTTTGAGGTAAACTCGGACCACTTTTAAAGTAAATTCGGACCACTTTTTAAAAACATAAAGTAAACTCGGACCACTTATTAAAATAACTATATTTTGTATATTTCTATAATATAATATGCTTTAACTTACTTCCACCTTATATAATTATATTATATCTGTTAAATAAATTATAAAAAGAGTCATTTAATATGATATTTTTGTGGAATTATATATTTAAATAGGTAAACATTTAATTTGAACTCGCACCACTTTTGAAGTAAACTCGGACCACTTGTGAAGTAAACTCGGACCACTTATTAAAAACATAAAGAAGATTCGGACCAACCGTATAAACTATATATTGTATATTTCTAACATATAATATGCTTTAACTTATAAGTTAAAAGTATAATTTCACTGTATATAATTGCGAGTATTCCGATATTACTACACATACATAATTTATCATTTAATAACTTTAATAACATTTAATAACTTAACATAATTTAAATTGTCGTATATCACCACAGAGCTAGAGAGAAATTTCTCTCTAGCTCTATGTATATCACCGACGAGACCCACGATAGAAGTTATATTTATTATGATAGAAGTATACAATATATAAGTTATTTTAATAAGTGGTCCGAGTTTACTTCAAAAGTGGTCCGAGTTTACTTCAAAAGTTGTGCGAGTTCAAATTAAATGTTTACCTATTAAATATATAATTCCACAAATATATCATATTAAATGACTCTTTTTTTAATTTATTTAACAGATATAATATAATTATATAAGGTGGAAGTAAGTTAAAGCATATTATATTATAGAAATATACAAAATATAGTTATTTTAAAAGTGGTCCGAATCTTCTTTATGTTTTTAATAAGTGGTCCGAGTTTACTTTAAAAGTGGTCCGAGTTTACCTCAAAAGTGGTCAGAGTTTACCTGGTCCGAATTTACCTGGTCCGAGTTTACTGGTATTCACATAAAAGTATGTATATTCAATGATGATGTTTTTCGAAACACTCAATAAACAGAGGAAATGCGTTCCCTATCTCTATACATGTGAATTCAACATATGGCCATCTCATGGCGATATCCCCTTATATTATATAAGTTATATACAAAATTTAACATTCAATTATTATAAAATTAATTTCTAAATTGAAATTCTGAAATATAAATGTGTATATATAAATGTACTTGTATATATAATCTAAAATATCAGATACAAATATTATTAATATAATTTCAAAAAAAAAATCTATTATAATTTATGTGAATGCCTCTTAACAATATTTCTCAAATATGTCATAATAAAGATAACGTTGAGTATATAATCAATAATATCTTCTTAAATATCCCTTTAACTAATGATATTAAATTAGGGATACAAATATTTGTGAGTACAATATAAATACTAAATAATAATATAATACTATGCATGTGTGATATATTATAAAAAAAGTGAGAAATAAAACATAAGATAGGTTGGTAATTATTACTCGAGTTGTTAATATGAATATATATATGCGATTATATATCGGAAAAAATAAATAATCTATTTCTACGCCAGCACAATGTAACGGTAATACACGAATACACTACTCTAACACATTGAGTGGTGCAGTAGCATTGTGGATAGCGTACGACCTCTATTAGCACTGACCTTGACATAGTTAATGGGGAAGAAGCCGACTTTACCGTTAACGGAGCCCTCGAACCAGTTGCTATCGATACGGCTGATAAGTTTGATGATGTCGCCTTCAGCGAACGGAAGCTCTCCTACGTTCTCCGGCTCAAAGTCGTACAGAGCCTCGCAACGAGCTTCGTCTGAGGGGCGCAATAGGGTGGAGAGGGCGATTAACAGTGAATGAGTGGCGAGAGTGCGATGTAATAGTGAGAGGGATGATTTAATAACTAGAGTTATAGAGTAGAGACGATATCGGTTGTAGTAATGCTGTATTACGTAATAGTATAGTATGTAATGTACGATAGGGATACATATGTGTACAGCGAGAGACATAACATAGTATAATATACAGTGTGTACACGGTAGAAGGCTGATGACTCGGGTAATGGAGTATTTTTCTTGCGTGGTGTTGAATTCGACGGCATTCGATGCTCTTTACAATACTTATTGCCTTAATAACTTTAAGTACTAATGAAGTGCCTGTAATATACTATATCAGGTGAGGGTATATGATAGTTATGATACAGATATAATACAGTGATTACAATCGTTTACTAAACACCTATATTAAGTGGTGGTATCGTTGAGTGAATGATGAGGCATATTCTAAGGTTTACTAGTGATTACTACTACTACTACTACTACTACTACTACTACTACTACTACTACTACTACTACTACTACTACTACTACTACTACTACTACTACTACTACTACTACTACTACTACTACTACTACTACTACTACTACTACTACTACTACTACTACTACTACTACTACTACTACTACTACTACTACTACTACTACTACTACTACTACTACTACTACTACTACTAGTGTTCAAACCATTCTGATCAACTCGAATTCTTCTCTCTGATTTAGGTTTTGAAGCGAGTTCTTGAAGTCTGAGGAATTTTCAGTGTTACAATTAGTACTAATAGGTCAGATAGTTAAGATGATGATGACGATGATGATTTAAACACAAATTCAATTATAAAATTCTTAGTGTGTAATATATAAATAATTTTATATATATAATATTATATAAAAAAACAATAAATAAATGTAATAATACGTACAAATAAGTAATAATAAGGTCAATAGGTTAGATATTTAAGGTCAATAGGGCAGATAGTGATGCTCTGAAATATAATGGATTATTTAATGACTGAAACAGAGATACATTTGAACACACTAGATTTGTGTGTAAAGTGTTCTATAATTTAATAAATATGATAAATTAAATTTTAATATATTTATTTTCATTATTATATAATTAGGATGAAATATATTTTTTTAAATATATATATTTATAATTATATATATATATATATATATTATAATAATTCTTAAGGGGGGAGGTGAGCGTTCATCTAAACAATGCTATTTTAGCTCTATCTAAAAATGCTAAGGATAAATATCTAATTGAGATATTCACTTGATTTTTTTTTATTCAATATCTCTTTTCATTTCATCATCTCCATCAAAAAAATAGTCTCAATTAGTTCAATATTTATTTTGTATTTTTTGTCATTAAAATGCAAGGTATCATCATTTATTTAATTAATATATAATATAATAATAAATTCAACGGGATTCATATAGATGTATATGTTATACATTTACAATTTTCAGATAAAAATAATAAAAATCAAAAAAGTAGTAGGCATTTCGAAGTGAAAAACATGAGAAAATAACATTAAAAGTTTAATATATAAAATTTAAGTAAATATAATACATACAATTTCCTATCAATTTCAAATAATTATTATATGGATTACGTTCATAAAACACGTTATATTGATATGAATACACACAAATAATTTGAGAAATTTATAAATAAGAAATTAAAATATTACATGGAAAATATGTAATACAATTTTGTTGTTAAAATAAAAATATAAATAATATTTTAACTCACCCTTGAGGCGAAGTTCAACATTTGGTATGTTTACATGTAAAGGATTAGGAAATTGGCTATTTTTAAAAAGGTGATGACTTATTTATTATCATTAACAATTAAAAATAAAATACTACTAATTCTTACTAAGTATTACTTAGTTGTATCATATTAACAATATGTGTTTTTAATTGTTTACATATTTAGATACAATAATAAAAATATATTTGTTCATACTATATGTTAAACTATAAAATATTTATATATATATATATATATATATAAATTTAATCATGTACGTCTATGATATATAATTTTATAAATACATTTAAAAATTTGAAGGAAAAATATGCATTATTAAAAAATATATCATACAAAATACACGAGCGTGAATAATGAAAAATCATTATTCCGAGTAATTAAAGTTAATTATTAATTTTTTATATTGAATTTCTATTTGTACTCCCATTCTAATATTTGTTTATAATCTATATATACCAAATTATATGAATACATATATTATATCTTTCTTCTATTTTATTATATTTTATATTTAAAATATTATGTGAATAAATTTATAATATTCACAATATATAAATATATTAATTATAACTTCTACTTATTATCATGTAATGTAAAACTCCACCTAAATCTAAAATTACCACATTAAATTATAATATATATATATATAAACTTTAATTAAATATCTAAATTATAAGAAGTGACAATATCTTTAAAACAATATGGAATTCATTAAATAATGATATAATAATATCTGTATCTGTTTCATCTTTTAAAAATAAAATAAACAAAATCTGTTTTGACAAACAACTTTTTTTTAACAGATATTTATAATTTTATATTGATTTATATTTCATTTTGTATCTTTATTATTTTTTTATTTTCTGAATATTGAATTAATATATAGAAGGATATTCATAATCTATAGGTAGCTTATATTAAGAATATCCTTATAAAAAAAATATCAAATATTTATAATATAATAATAATTATGAAATAAGAAAATATAATAATAATAATGGTGTAATACAAGAATATTAATATCGAATATACACATTAATAATAATAATAATAATAATAAAACAATAATAATAATTATAATAGAAATAATAGTAGTGTGTATAATAATAATACTTTATAATGTATATAAAATTAAAAAAAAATAATATTATAAAAGAGATGAATAATATTTATAAATATAATAGTATCATGATACTATTACACATATAAATAGATAATGCTATTATAGTCAATAGTTACATTATTCACATTGACCATAGTGTTGCTAACGTTTTACCACTACCCCCAATACCACCACCACTACAACCACCATCACCACATCCACTACCACTACCACCACCACCCCCACTACCACCACCACTACAACCACCATCACCACATCCACTACCACCACCACCACCATCACCACCACCACTACCACCACCACCACCACCATCACTACAACCACCACCACCACCACCACAGCCACCACCACTACCACTACCACTACCATCACCACCCCCACTACCACTACCATCACCACCCCCACTACCACTACCACCACTACCATCACCACCCCCACTACCACTACCACCACCATCACCACTACCACCACCACTACCACCACCACCCCCACCACCCCCACTACCACTACCACCACCACTACCACCACCACCACGACTACCACCCTCACAACCACTACCATCACCACCACTACCACTACCATCACCACCCCCACTACCACTACCATCACCACCCCCACTACCACTACCACCACTAACACCACCACTACCACCACCACCACGACTACCACCCTCACAACCACTACCATCACCACCACCACCACTACCATCACCACCCCCACCACCACCACCACTACTACTACTACCACCACTAGTCGTACCTGTTATTCACTTGTTCAGACATGCTGTTCAGGAGACTTGCCGTGTGCTGGTGATATTCACTTTCTGCGGTCAGGAATGAACTCAGCTGATTGATGTGTTCCAACTGAGGGGAGCGGTGAAGGGGGGTGGTGAAGGGGGGGGGGTGAAGGGTGAGTCAAGGTCACACACACTAGATAACAGGCTATATAGTTACTATACACTGATTAATGTCATTAATATCATTAAATATATAATAATTATGTCTAACTATATGTATACTAATAATCCTCTGTATTAAAACGATTACATTTCTAATCAACATCTAAAAGATTGCAATATTTCAATATTTAATATCTATCTACTATACTTAAGTTAAATGTAGCCGTTATATAATTTAATAATTAAAAATTGATATTATAATAATTATCAAGAGAACATGCAACATAGCACATATTAACTTCGGCATTATTGAACAGACTGTAATAGATGTATTTAAAATGAATCATCAGAAAGAATCAATAACTAATATTTTGTTTGTATATAAAAGATGAATTTTTAATTTAAACATGAATTATTAAACACTCCTAAATATGCTAAGTATCAATAGATTACTATTATGATATATATATATATATATATATATATATATATATATTTGTGAGAAAGAAATATTTCATAGTAATTGCTCAATAATAATTATTCTAATAGTATATTCATTTAAAATCTAAATCATTAAGATTTGTATACGAATACTATTAATTTAAATATAAACTATTTGATAATTATTTACAGATTCATATCAATAGACTTGAATATTTGTAAACTTCTTTATGATTATATAAAACTGAAGGGATTTTCAATTTATAGTAGTAAATTGTGATTATTGATTTCTATATTTTTATGAATTCAAAATTAGAGACCTAATATGGAAACAAAATTGTGAAATATGAATACAATCATATAAACTCTGTTATATATGAACTATAATTAAGTAGTAATATATCATAATACTACTCTACTATAAGTATAATATTACAATTAATTTAATAAATCATAAAATATTAGTCTAATACATAGAAATAAATAATTATTATATTCAAATATATATATATATATATATAATATATGATATATATATAATAATATATATATAAATATACAAATATTTAGAAAGTGGACACTAGATGAAATATACACGCTCGATTATACATATATACAGCAGCGTATAAGCAGATTGTACGCATTAGAGGATGAAAGATATCATTGTTAACGCATGCATGCGTGCGCTTGTGTACATACATATGTGTGTGTATGCTTTTAATTAGGCTTAATTTAGTGTAATTAAAACATACGTATATCTAGAACGAAGCAATGTTATGATTAGAAATCGATAATAATAAAGATGCATTTATAAGTGTATCATATAGATGTATGTATGTATGTGTGTGTGTGTGTGTGTGTGTGTGTGTGTGTGTTTTTGTTGGGATATATATTATAATATATAAATATAGATAAAAAACACACATAGTAGCCTCATATGAAATATTTTAGATATAAAATAAAAATAATATGATATGTAAATTATCATACGCATGGATTTTATTAGTAGTAGTAGTATTATAATTGCTAGAGAATAATAAAGGCTGTATTTGACCTTAGTAATAACGATAAAGGACCTTTTGACAAGGTCATAAAGTATAATACATTTCAATCATAAATCTATGAATGTTATGTGTCACAGTATATATGAATATTTATTTTAAATATTAAAAAATAGAGTTATATTTGAATGTATAGGAAATTATTTAATTTAAAAATCATCAATAATGTATCAGATATATTAATAAGAATTACAATACACATGAATGTATTTGATCAATATATATATATATAATAATATATATATATATATATGATTTATTTTATTACTCAAAATAATGATATCGAAACAGACTAAACAGCATTAAGAATGATTTCACACCTCATTAATTATGTAATAGAGAGACTTCTATTGTTATCTATACAATACATTGCAAACATGGATAATTAACATAGAGTAGAGTATATAGTATTATTATTTACATAATTGTATATCTTCCATGTCAACACATTACAATAATGACAATAGTATATGCACAGTGCACTTAATATAAGCCCATCTCAGGACCAGCCTCTCTTGGAAGTATATCAAGGGTGGCGGTTTATAAAGGGTGGCAGTATATCAAGGGTGGCGGTATATCAAGGGGTGGCAGTATATCAAGGGGTGGTAGTATATCGAGGGGTGGCGGTATATCAAGAGGTGGTGGTATATCAAGGGTGGTAGTATATCAAGGGGTGGCAGTATATAAAATAGTACATAATTTAATCTGACACTAGTGACACCATTGACATATGACACTAGTGACATCTGACACTAGTGACATCTGACACTAACGTCGTTGTCTAGAAGATTGAACATGGCACATTCGCATAGTTTCTTGGTTTCTTCAAATTTCACCTTCGCTTCCACTAGTTCTGCATCTCCCATTCCTCCTTACGGTATAGGCAATACTTGAGAATATATTATATAGGCAATACTCGAGAATATATTATATAGGCAATACTCGAGAATATATTATATAGGCAATAATTGTAAATATATAGAATAAGATACATAAAGAGTACATTATATATATATTGATTACATTTTAATTATAAATAGTAATGCATATATCACTTTATTTATAATATAATACATTAATTAATATAGACGAATATACAATAATACATGGTACAACATGGTATGATATTATCATTGTCATGTTTATCTATTGCTACTATATTAAAGTTGATACTATAATAAAGTTGATACTATAATAGAGCTACTAATATAATATAGTTGATACTATAGAGCTGATAATATAATATAGTTGATACTATATTAGAGTTGATACTATATCAGAGTTGATACTATAATAGAGTTGATACTATAATAGAGTTGATACTATAATAGAGTTCACAAATCACAATATATGGCTCTTGGATGAACACATAAATAAATAGTAAACATCGGTAGAGGTCATTAGGGTGTAACCTTTATCGTATTTCCTCTTTTTGCAGTCGTAATCTAACCTACGACCACCGAGCTTCTTACGCAGGTACTGAGGTAAGAGGGTTAAACATAGGGGTAAGGTAAAGGTTAAGGTTAAGGTGAACCTAGTTGACCTCGTAGTGTGTAGAGGTCAACGAGGGGTCAACACGAATGATCAATGCGTAGACCGATAGAGATCGTATTGAGAGAAACATCGCTAAAGGAAGCCTTACAAAGCTCTCAGTAGACGTGTGTGTGTGTGTGTGTGTGTGATAGTAGTGGTGTGCTAGCATCGATTACATCTATTTATACATTATACATGTATTGTAGTGGTCAGTAGTAGTGGTCAGTAGTAGTGCTAGTAGTGGTAGTAGTAGTGCTAGTAGTGGTAGTAGTGGTCAGTTTCACCATTGTTTCATGTGACAACATAGATAGATAGGTAATAGGTGGGTGGAGGGTAGATATACACTGTCAACAGTGACCAATAGGGTGTGAACTAAATGACCTCTACTCGGGACACTAGCTTCAGACACGCGATCACTCATGCGTGACGAATATAATGCTATTTGTTTCCACTTATTCCCTATGGTTAGTACTCCCTACTATGCTGTAGGGAGCTCCATAATAAGGTAACACACTATACTAAATGTATACCATATCATAATGAACACGGCGTAACAATAATTACTATGCTATACATTACAATTACTCAGTTATTTGCAGTGCATTTTTTACATGTTAGTAATATTTATTATTATTAAAATAATATAGATTATGATGAAAATTGTAAAAAATAATATATTTAACAAATTTATGATTTATAGTGTTTTTTAATGTGCGCATGTTTTTTCTTCAGAGAATGTCTTCACAGATGATTACTATATCTACTGCATGTGATAGTGACAGTGCTTTACTCTAGCACTTGTATAGGCACTTGTTAAACTCTATATAATATATACACATACAGACAATATAGTCATGCTAGTATTGAGCCTGAGCAGAAGTAAAGTTAGCTTAACACTCTACGATGAAGTTCAATCAACAGTTATGATAACAGTTGAATGAACTTATTTAAGTGCAAACATTATTTGATTAGATATTTTTTTTACTCAATTTGTAACTATTTAAACTTTTACAATTCAATTATATATATATATATATATATATATAGTTGTTTGAGATAGAATGTTCACTCTGTGGATACTAACAGAGAGAATAAAGATTATATCCCCAACAGATACAGTTTTTGTATAGATTTGACCTATATTGAATACTAACACACCCACACACATACACACACACACACACACACACACACACAAACATATATACTCGCTTAAGTATATCTATTTAAGGGTGTACAATATTTAAATCACAACAACACGAGGGGCCTTACGTTGACTTCCTTGAGGTCTTTGTTCTGCATGTGAACGAGTGGTTCCAGAAAGTTCTGTTTCACATTGTCTTCGAGGGCGTACTTCACGTCTGCCATCTCTTTGTAGCATTCTCCACATTCCACGAGTACCTTACCTTTAGGGTGGGGCCACGTGTTAATATCGTGTGTGTGGGGTGGGGGGGTGCAGGTGTGGGGTGGTGTTAGCTTATGGTATCAGACGATATTACTCTATAATTTATATACACATACGTTTTAGTAGATCTATATAACTCCTATCCCACGCTCATACATACACACACATACACACATAGACACGCTCTAGCATGTAATACATGATGCATGGAGGCATGTCTCAAGGATGAAGAGGAGGAGGAGGAGGGGGATGAATACTATATTATGTTAGGTACAGTGCACAGTGGTTATAAATGTGCAACATGCGATTACAAAGGATATAGTTTAGTGTGTATGTGTATGCATGTGAATGTGTGTAGGTGTGAGTATGTGTATGTATGTGTGTGAGTATGTGTGTGTGTGTGTGTGAGTGTATGTGTGTAATGTTATATATAATAATGAGTGTATGCGTGTTCGCATGCGAATGTGTGAGAGTTATAATTACATTTATATCTATATCAATATATATATATATATTGATAACATATACTATATCTTATACATTATTAATATATATTATATTTATGTGATATATTTGAATTAAGGTACATACTTAGACACATACACTATTAAATAATGCAATTCATTACTATTTACTAAGCATTAAGCTGTCAATAAACAATGTATGATTATAATGATAACAAAGATAGTCAATGTGTTAAATACACACTCACACACACTCACACACACACACACACACTCACACACAGGTTGCTATCTATTGGGTACAGTTGAATAATCTACTCCTAAATGTTTCGAATGTAAACACACTATATATCATTGAAGTGTTGCACACATATCTCTTCACACAATAGACTAATATATAAATAACGAATTAGTATACTCTATTATCATACTTATATAGAATGATACATACAGATAATGAGTACATATATATTAAGTTATTTTTATTGATGTAAAATAAATTTATTTTTACTTATATATTAACTATACGATTAAAAGTGGTTTAAATCATACATATTTTTAATAATGGCTATTTTTAATAGGGTCTTATATATCATATTATCTTATGTATTTGTATAATTTGCAATTATAATTTTAAATATTATTCATATACATATTTCATATATATTAAATTTGGTTTCAATCTAAATATTATTAGTAATTTAATAAAAATTGTATTCATTAGATATAAATTATATATATAAGCTTCACACTGTGATATATTAAGATTAGAATATTTTAAATCATATTATTTGTATTATTATTACGTTTTTTTAATCATTTTAATAATTTGTTTATATCAATTAATTTATCGACTTATTTTGATTACCTTTATATTAATATTATAGTTATCATAAGCGTTTAAATGTTATTAATGTTAATATATGTAGACATATCCTAAGCAATAGTGCAGCGTAGTGGTCAGAACATTCTCCAACACCCTACAGTCCAGTACGTATGTACAGCATGTATAACATAATAACCGAATTTATATTGTTTTAATAAAATTATTTTATATTCTATTAAAATAATGTAATCTATATTCTAGGGAGGGGCATCATCGGGCGAACGTATTCACTCTTTAAGATAAGAATTTAAATATTAATTTGAAAACATATCTCGATTTCGTTGTTAAATAAAATTAAAATAATTAAAGTACTTCGAGGTACCTGACATTTAATCATGCGAATCATGTTATAAACGTAAACTTTAATGTAATAAAAACGTCAACATTTGATGTCCTAAGAATGTCCTTGTATTGTGGCTACGTGTATTCTCCTTGTATTGGATACGCGTCTACGACTAGTCAAGTTTAGGTAGACTATTGAGACGTCCACGCGTAGGTGTACATCGGGTAGTGGAGAGTATATATAAATAGTGTAGAGTGGCTCTCTACGTTGCTCTTGTTCTCTGTAGGCTACTCGTGTATTATGAGATGAGATATTGCGTAATCATAGCGCTACTAATATCGATATACATAGTATTAACTATATCAATATAATTGATTAATCGTTTAGGTTACACTTTCATATATATTTAGTATAGCATGACTATGATATGATAACTTAACATTCATCTAATTATGATCGTTAAATGTTCATATCGTTTCGAAATGGTTATTTTAAATATGTAATACGCAAATATTCATTTAATACAATTAATTAAAATGCAATAAGTTACAGTGTTACGTATAGGCTTTATACGGAATCAGATAGCATAATGGTATTAGTATATAGAATATATACTAGTTAATATAAATACCTTTCGTATGTTTTTTATTCAGTATTAATATCGTTCGCAGTCAGCGTATAGATTTAATAATAATAATATTATCATTAATAGCGCTACCTAGTTTATATACTAATACATACATTGTTGTTAATTGTTGTTAATATTATCATTAATATAATCATGCGCTACCTAGTTTATATACTACAATACATACAACGTATACATATACACTCGTATGTAGTACACCGTGGATATGCGAGCATGTCACCTCGACCATACGCCCGTAACGTATCTGTTCCGCGCGAATACAGGCGAATAGTTGGTGAGAGTTTCTCGTTAGCCTAGCTACCTACACAAGCAGGTGGTCGCTGAGACACGACTGCGTGTATCCTCCATATTAGCGCCACTTATTATTAATTATATCTCGCGATGAACGCGGCGATCGGGTCGCGCGTCAACGCATCTAAACGCATAATTATAGTATACACGCATACGAGCGGTGACTCGCGTCTAGATGATAATTCTTAATGCTATCGTCGCAGCGGCCGTCGTTGTGTATAATTATACGACGGCGTAATTATCAATTGCTTACGATACACGTGTGTGTGTGTGTGTGTGTGTGTGTGTGTGTGTGTGTGTATTGATAAACAGAGCGGTGACCTTAAAGAGGAAACCTATTCAAATATCTATCTATATATAACTATATATATAGCAAGGGGGATATACGAATATACACATTATTATCTGGTGTCTGTTATTACCTACGCTATCCGAGATATAATATAAGATATATAGGATATATCGCCACATTAAAATAGTACTGTGCTGCTTCATCAGCTGAGTATGTCAGTGACATAGTAGTAGTAGTAGTAGTAGTAGTAGTAGTAGTAGTAGTAGTAGTAGTAGTAGTAGTTTGTAGTAGTAGTAGTAGTAGTAGTAGTAGTAGTAGTAGTAGTAGTAGTAGTAGTAGTAGTAGTAGTAGTAGCAGTAGTAGTAGTAGTAGTAGTAGTAGTAGTAGTAGTAGTAGTAGTAGTAGTAGTAGTTTGTAGTAGTAGTAGTAGTAGTAGTAGTAGTAGTAGTAGTAGTAGTAGCAGTAGCAGTAGTAGTAGTAGTAGTAGTAGTAGTAGTAGTAGTAGTAGTAGTAGTAGTAGTAGTAGTAGTAGTAGTAGTAGTAGTAGTAGTAGTAGTAGTAGTAGTAGTAGTAGTAGTAGTAGTAGTAGTAGTAGTAGTAGTAGTAGTAGTAGTAGTAGTAGTAGTAGTAGTAGTAGTAGTAGTATTAGTAGTAGTAGTAGTAGTAGTGGTAGTAGTGGTAGTAGTGGTAGTAGTGGTAGTAGTGGTAGTAGTAGTAGTAGTAGTAGTAGTAGTACTAGTAGTAGTAGTAGTAGTAGTAGTAGTAGTAGTAGTAGTAGTAGTAGTAGTAGTAGTAGTAGTAGTAGTAGTAGTAGTAGTAGTAGTAGTAGTAGTAGTAGTAGTAGTAGTAGTAGTAGTAGTAGTAGTAGTAGTAGTAGTAGTAGTAGTAGTAGTAGTAGTAGTAGTAGTAGTAGTAGTAGTAGCAGTAGTAGTAGTAGTAGTAGTAGTAGTAGTAGTAGTAGTAGTAGTAGTAGTAGTAGTAGTAGTAGTAGTAGTAGTAGTAGTATAGAATGTACGATACATGCACCAGGTACCATAGTATCAGGTACCATTGTACATTATACCAGGTACCATTGTACATTGCACCAGGTACCATTGTACATTGTACCAGGTACTATTGTACCTAAATAAACGTGTATTGATAACGTCTAATCTCCCCAATAACTTGATACAACGGCACTTCGATATAAACGTACATTTATCGGTGCCCAGGAATGTCGTTGTATCCGGGATGTAATATATATATATATGGAATTATTAAACATAAATTAATGAATTAATACAAAGTATTTTGGATGTAAATTTTTATTTTTTTAAATACGCTTAAATAACTTCAGCGCCCAACTGGTTTCAATGCATGCCAGTTCGTGATATACCATTACACTATACTATACTATTCTAACATATGTTGTCTATACGTATCAGTAGTAATTGTATACAGTATTGGTATAAGATAAACATGTATTCATGTATACGACGTTATTAGATCTGTTGATTATCAGGATAATAGATAACAGGATAATAGATAATAGGATAATAGATAATAGATAACAGGATAATAGATTGTTTATGATGAGTGGGCCAGTGAGAGTGGGCTGGTGTTAGACATGTTGAGTGCTATTGCCATACAACTTGGGTTGAGATCGCATCAAACACGTGCCTAGTAACGCATCAACGTACGCCTGATAGTGTGTAGTTGTAGTGGCCTGCAATACTATACGCATTCACTTTGATGAGATGAAACTTTGCCCGGGTCCATGGCTCAGTGAAACAGTCAATCGCTGGAAAGCGAGAGGTCAGGGGTTCGATCCTAGATAGTTTTTGATTTTCCTCTTTGTTTTTATCGAGAACTTATTAATGATACAAAGTAAAAGAGAACAACATTTTATATATTTTGTTTGTATTGTCCTGGGCCCCTCGCAGTTATTTATAACATTTACAAGTCTATGCCTTCTTGATGGGTCCATTTGTATCCGATATTTGTATTCATGGTACAATAAATAAACATGAAACTAACTATCTGAAGGTCAATTCACCATAGTTTTACATAGCAGAGGTGTATTATACATGCGAATATCACTGATGGCGAGCATTCACTTCCAGTGTTTATATAGCATTCAAGTTATTTTGTTTCTATAATTTATAATGAAGTAGTTATTTTATAAATTTTTAATTTCCTCTCCACTGGGAATCGAACACACGACTGTCTGAATGAAAGACTAGCTAATAACCTCTGAATCATGAAGTCAGCAATACATGACTAGGCATTTGCTGATTCAGCTACTGTATACTGGAATCAATCACTGATTAATATCAGGAATATTATCTTTTCAAAAAGAGATTAAATATTCTATGTTTGTCTGATTAATTACGTTGATATATATGAAATATATATATATATATATATATATATAGTGTATTTGTCTATTTTATTAATTTGTATCATTGTTTTTAGAGCATTATTACATTAACTTTATTGTTATTATTAATGATGATATTCATAAGTGTTTATTGTTTGTCTAAAATCAATAAACTATTCAATATATATATATTATAATTATACAATGAGTTAATATTAACTCAGCGCTTATTTCAAATAAATATTGAAAGTGGCAATGCAGATTGCGCTATATACAGTGCTATATACAGTGGCCAATGTACACTACTACCTCTATACACGTGTACATTAATTGCATTTGCATAATTTACATCGGAAGTACGGCAATATTTACTACAGTGAACTGCTACCACCAGCGCCACCGCCACGGTTACAGGGTAGCCTGTGTGTTACGCTACGGGCTGTGATTTATACGCTATGTGTTATACACTATGCGTTATACGCTGTGCATTAGACAATTTGTGTTATACGCTAGCGTTATATACCTTATATTATACACGGCGTATTAAACGCTCTGTATTATACACAGTAAGTTATATGATTTGTGATATATGACGAGTTATATACTCTATGTTATATACTCTATATTATATTTTGTATAT
>OZ025239.1:110334584-110357084 GCA_964019155.1 Osedax fenrisi
CCTGTCCATATCCAACTGTCTCTATCCAACAGTCCATATCAAACTGTCCATATTCAACTATCCATATCCAACTGTCCATATCCAACTGTCCACATCCAACTGTCCATATCCAACTGTCCATATCCAACTGTCCATATCCAACTGTCCATATACAACTGTCCAAGCTACAAATATCACGACATTGATTACGATCGCAATGGACGACTAACGATTTCCATGGAGTTGTATTCTTCATCGAATTCGGTACCCTTTGCTCCCCCTATCTTCTCGCTGACGTACTAAAAGTGAATTATTAATATTAACAAACAGTCATATTATATATGTAGAATATTAAAACAGTAGGATTTTCGTTGAAATTGATATAAGTGACTTCCATAGATTTAGATTATATATGTCAATAAAATAGTATGATATTTCAATACAAATACATTTAAATACCAAAATTATAAGGAATATTGATATGTAGTGTTTTATATATATATATATATATATATATATAAATATTATTTTTAGCACAGCTACAATTATTTAATTTAAATAATATGTAATGATAAATTTATATTAAGACTTACTTTAAGAAAAATTAACCTAGGTATAAAACATCAGGATTAAATTAGATGAAGAATAATAAAAATTAAATTTGTTCGTATTTCTTTACAATAAAGATAACTATATGTAAATATATTAGTAAAATAAGAATATAATTGCTATTTATAAATTAAGCTTGGCGTATATAAAGCAGTGATAAATCATCGCTGATATAACTGGCTATTAGAAGATACGCTATGTCTCCGTAGTCTATACATAAAAGTTAACTACTAAACAAAATAAAGTGAAAAACACGGATGACACTATAGATATTTAAATTTGTAACAGCCGTAAACTTATTGTAAATGCGGGGATATGAAAGTTGCTGTACGTACACTTGCCGTACGAACAATAAAACACTTTCTATTATCGACGTACGGCGTAGGTAACATAAAATGAAGAATGCCAGACATTATGTATACCGGACGTTTCGTATAAACATATCAGACGCTTCGTATAAGAATTCCAGACGTTTCGTATAAAAGATGTTTCGTACAGACGTTTCGTATAATAATTTCGTCTGATATTTTTATACGAAACGTCTGTCACCCGTTTAACATAGCATAAGTATTGTGCGGATCGTATGAACACCCCTTTAGCAGTGATTATTCTATAATATAATATTGTGAGAATTCAGCGGAATAAATCAGGTTCTATATATATATATATATTATTTGTATAATAATACACCCGAGATTACAAATCATTATATAATATTCATTGTCTCGTATATTTGTATATGTATATTTCATTCGTTGAATAATACATGTTTTTATTTATAAGATTATCATACCAAAAATAATAATTAGACACATTGTTTATATTTTATATCAAATTATTATTTATTTAATTACATTTATAATATATTTATATGTGAAACTTGATATATATTATATTAAAATTAATTAAAGTACAAGAGAGTATTTATTATATTTTATAACTCTATTTAATCTCTTTTATAATCAGAAAAAAATCATAAATAATATGATGAACAATTTTACAAAGTCAAAATATGACATTTTCTATCTACCCAACTGTGTAATTAAGGGTAGGGTAATAGCGGACCCCACAAACGCTGGCAATAGTATCACCACTGAAATAGATTTAGGTTTGACGTGGTTTTTATATATTAATTGTGTCAATTTTCTATTAAATTACGTGCAATATAAGTTAGATTAAACTCAACTCATAGATATGTATAGAATTCTTGTGTAAAAAGTGTTAAAACCTCTTAATTTTCATCATATAAATAATAATTAAAAACTCACACTTTTCATTTTAATAGTGTATTTGATATGAATGTGCATTATAAACAACACATTTATAAGAAATAAGAACCTATGTAGGTGGCGGGCGCGGGTGATTATTTGTGCATAAAATAACTTATTACACGATTTCGCGTTATATATTTCCTTTGAAATGTTGTTGGTACGATACTACTTTATAATAAATATGCTAGATAGATGTTATTTTTTAATACGGCATATTATTAATCTCTACTACTAGTAGTACTAGTAATTAAAAAACACTATTACAAAATATTACATATTTAATAAGAATAACACCCATATTGTCGGCCGATACTTTTCAAAGTTAAGTTAGGCGTGACTAAATATATATATATATATGGTTTTATAGGGTCACTAGAGATGCAATGCAGCTAAAAAACCTGGCAATATTAAAACTAAATCTAACCAAACCAAACTAGTGACACTAATTATTTTAACTAACACCTAAACTATTAATAAGCATGCCCAACTTGAAATTTTAAATATATCAACGGCCAAGATGGCGTGAATCTCGAAAAAAGCCGTCGATTATTATTATTAGAATGTCAGAGTTCAATTTTTATTTTAGGGTTGGGTTTGGGTTTGGTTTGGTTTTATTTGGCTTTTTTGTTTAGCTATATTATATCCCTAAGTCACTTAGGGATATAATTCAGCTTAGTAAGTCAGCATATAAAATATCTTATAATCATCATATGCGTATAATGTGCAGTGGTGCATATATACGTACAGCCCACCTTACGCTGATATTATTATAATAACAAACGGCGGTCTGATTCGAGATAATTCAAAATGGGTATTCCCGTTTCAAACGGCGTTTGATTAGATAACAATTAGAAATTAAAATGTAATATATTACATTTTAATTTATAATTAATATACAATATTCTACAATATTTAAATGTTATTGATTTTTTAATTTATAATAATTATTATTATTTTCAAAATAATACAAGCTCGATATTCCATAACAAAATTATTTTGTAATATGTAAATATGGAGCTTGATTTGAAAATATAAATTGAATTGTTTTTATAAAAGGTATTGTCTACAGTGAACATACTATTAAATGATAAACTTAAATTAAGTTAACATTACATTAACCATAATTATATCATATAATGATAAATAATATTTTAAAATATAGTAACTATAATAGTTAACGTATATTATATATAATAAATAAAATATAATCATAATTGTTATTAAAATAATACAAAATAATTTATACATACTTGATTTGCTTTATTTAGTTGTTTTTTAAACCCTGCTAACGACATATTGTTAAATTAACTATGATATAAACTTATAAACTAAACATACGATTTATAATTGTATACCTATTTCTAAATAACCTAACTATACGAGTAATAGAGATACATAATATAAGCACAGAATTATTTATAATAAAAATATTTCTTTGACAGAAAATGAATATGACGTAATTTATCAAAACAAATAAATTTAAATGAATATTATTTAACAAATTAAATGTTTTATATATTATGATATAAAATTACGAATATATTTTATTTATTATTAATTTATAAATAGAGATAAACAATTTTAATTAAAATATATATCTTGTTACTATTATTCTCTATAATTAGGGATGATATATCTGGATTTCGGATTATAATGTATCCATATAGAAAGAACGAAATTGTACTTTCTTTAAAGGTGTTATCTAATTTAACTACTAATCTGATAGATCATTAATTCAGTGTAGGAAGTAATAATAATTCAATATAGACTAACGTATAATATAAGATGTATTACATGATATGGAATATGCGAGGGAAAAGGATGACGCGAATATAACGATTTATAATCAATTATTGATTCAATAGTAGTGGGTTGAAGTAAACAGGTTGTAGGGAGAGATTTTAATGTTGAGTAGTTTGGGAGAAGGTATACTAAATTAAATGGAACACGTATATGTCTTACGGGCTAAGGGTGAAGAGGAGGTAGCAACAACAAAATCAATTTTGGTTGACTGGGATCAGGCCCTGGACATTAATATGTAGTGCTGTAGGATTTCGGATAACGGAGGAGGGCTTATTATTTGTATTGGATGGAGGGATCCCTCGATTACTCGATTATGCATACTTCCATGGAAGGGTGTATGTGGCCCACATGATATGAGGTCTAGTAGAACACATGTAGGCCCTACAGTGTATACACTATAGGGCATTATAAATAGATATTATCCGAATTAAAATAGTATAAACAATGATTATTAAGCAGGAGCAAGACCTACTATAACCTCGAGGTTATAGGAGGTCTTGGTAGGAGTGAGTTATTAAAATGCATCGAAGAATTTTAGATGTTTTTTAAGAGTTTTTATGAACCCATCAAATTGTAATAACCTCACAATAGCAGCATAATAGCACAATTTAACCATGTGAGGCTATTATATATATATATATATATATATATATATATATATATATATATATATATATATATATATGATATATCTATATATATATACTATTATGCTATTATAAGCATATATGCTATTATGTTGCTATTATGAAGCTATTACTGTTAGCTGGGATGCTATATCTATCAAAATAAGCCAAATGATTACAATTATACAAATAAGTACACATATCAAATAAAATTATAAAATAATTGCACCAAACCTAGTAAAAAATGATGTTATATAATATTTATTTGTAAATATTTAAAAATAATATTTTCATTTATTGACTAAATATCAATTTACATATATTATATATATATATTATATATATTATATATTATATATTATATATATTATATTTTAAATATTATATATTATATATATTATATATTATATATTATATATATTATATTTTAAATAATTAGATTAAATTATATAAAATGGAGATTTTACACAATTTACACAATTATACACAATTTACACAATTATACACAATTTAGATTAATATATAATTAATATATAAGTAATTTAATATATGAAAAATTCTAATTAAATGTTATTTATAACTACTATTTACATATCTTATTATTATTAATAATAATAATTTATTAATAATTATTTTATTTTCGTTTATGTTACGCTATATTGTTTTTTTTTTGTTTTTACTTTAGACGCTTGATTGCTCTGGCACAAATTGTCTTTAAAATAAATTAAATTAAATCTTGCATATCAATTGACAAATTATTAAGAATACCATTGAATTAATTATATTGATTCAAAGATAATTCAGTGATTTCACTCCATATATGATGATGATGATGATGATGATGATGATTTTATTTAAATACTAATTCAATTATAAAATTATTATTGTGTGAGTAACACCGTGTGATAATAATATATAAAAAACAATAAATACATGTACATGTAATAATAAGTACAGACGTAGCGAAAACGAATATATTTCAAGTTCAAATATCATGGACAAGGAGGTAATTCTTTAGTTTATATTTGAATATTGTTGTTGAGATCCTGTTGAGGGTTGAGGTAATGATGGTTTTGAGGGATGAGGGGACTTGATTCCAAAGGAGGCTATCCTCAGCTAGCACCAGCTGGTGCAAACAGAGTAGCGACGCTTTACAAGTTTTTTCCGGCGATAGGATAGTTCAGTCAGGACCGTATAGTTAGAGGATCGTAGGTGGCGTGGTGCAGTATGGAGGTGTATAGGTTGATGATATTTTCCATAGAATTAGATTTATTCATGATGATACATGTAATGATTTCTGATTTACATAATTCAGGTTTACGTGAAAATTATACCTTTGATCGGTATATATACTATACCAATTTAACTATAAATTATAGTCTATAATATATAATATTTATAGGAGGGAATAATTATATGGTGATTTATTGAGGAATGAAATTGTTGGAAGATAATCGGATAACCATGTAATGATGATCACATTAATTGTTAGGTCTATACCTTACCTTACCTGGTCGAGCTTTCTCGGCATTTATTAACACATATACTCTATTACTCTATATCACTCATTACAGTTGGTAGTTCCTCACTAATTGGTTTAAGTTAACAACTCGTATCGTCTCTTAGTTGTAGTGGGATACCCCCGGGGGAAAGGCCTTTGGTTGGTCTACGAATGTGTTCATAGGTCGCCCTCGATAGTGTTGTCCGTGTAGAGGTTTACACATAAGTACTTCGATAGTTACTTCACTTCTGCTACTCCACACATGACCGCAACACCTCAGACGATGTTCGCGTATCGGTTACACTTGCAATACCGCAGTACTACTCCTTGTTTGTAGGTGATCTATCCATGAGTTATGTATCGCATCTCGCAGTATTAGTGTGTAGGCTCCATCGACTTGTTTCTCTAAAGGGGTATCCCACTACCAGTATTTCCGGAAATAATGTACGGAAATTGTTGCTAGAAAGCGATTTTCTATAAAGTTGTAATGGGATATCGACTACCATAGTAGTAAGAGTAGTAATAGTAGTATGAGTAGTAGTAATAGTAGTAGTAGTATTAGTAGTAGTAGTAGTAGTAGTAGTAGTAGTAGTAGTAGTAGTAGTAGATTTTCGATAGGATTAAAAGTAAATCGAATCAATAATTTTCTCGCATTTTAATTTATTTTTTAGTTTTTTAAATAAAATATTAGAATATTAAAAATTGCTAATTAAATAAAAGTAACTTAATTGATTGCCTAATTATTCTAACGCACCAACATCACAAATGAAATTAATAATAAATCACATTATCAAACTGCAATACAAATAACCAACCCGCTACCCGACAACAAGATGGCAATCACTAACGTAAACCGATGCAAGAGAACGTCCAAAGTACCCAAGTTGAAGTATAATGGTACGATAAAGAAGAATATCTGCATGAGGGCATCGGTGAAGAAAACGGCCGTTTCTAAGAAGTGTATTAAGAATAGGACAGGTGGCCGTACAATCAAGAAGGCACGTGGAACGATCAGACGTAGAATGGCTACTAAAAGTAGATCGGTGCCGAGAAAAGCCGTATCGAAGCGTTCCAAAAATAAGAGACCGAAATCCCGAAAGAGCCTGTGTGTCAAACGCATATCGATGAAACGACAACAGAAGAAGAGAGTATCTTCGAAGAAACGTAATGTTATCAAAAGAAAGTTAAAAGCTAGAAAATCCTCAAAATCTGGAAGCAAGTCATCGATTAGACGTGTACAGAAGAAGATAGTATCATCTAAGGGAAGTTCAGTTACCAGACATCAATCTAAATCAAGAAAATCCTCAAAATCTTGTAAAAGATCATCAAGAAATCGTCAACTTAAGAATAGAGTGGCGTCTAAAAGACGTTCAGTAACCAGGAAACATTCCAAAGTAAGAAAATCTAAAAAATCGCGAAGTAGGTCAACAATTAGTCGTCAACATAAGAAGATAGTGTCATCTAAGAGACATTCAGTAAATATAAAGCAATATAGAAGAGCACCCAAAATAATTACTAATTCAAGAACACGTAACAATAATAATGGTATTAAAAGAGCTATTTCAAAAAGGAGAAGTACTGTAGTAAAACGAAAAAATGGTAAGCCCGGTAGCAAATGTGATAAGAAATTACTATTGGCAATAGGAGAATTTTTAAATTGTACACAAATTACCGAAAAAGAACTGGCATGCAAAGAACTACAAAAGGCTTTGCTTAAATTGAAAAAAAGAAATCGGACTACGAAGAGTAGAAAATCAAGAAAATCGGTTAAAAGATACACCAAAAGATCACGAAGTCACAAAGTGAAGAATGTTGCGAAATAGGTGAAGAGAAATAGCTTTATATAACAATTGTACAGCATAGTTTAGGGTAACTCGCGTCGAGGTTGCCATCGACACTGTTACCCTAACGAAATGGCGATATTGTGCGCTAAGTGTAAAGCGAAAATTAGGTAAATGTTTATTCAATAAATATACATACCCAATTGTCGTATTTCTTATTATTATATACTACTACTACTACTACTACTACTACTACTACTACTACTACTACTACTACTACTACTACTACTACTACTACTACTACTACTACTACTACTACTACTACTACTACTACTACTACTACTACTACTACTACTACTACTACTACTACTACTACTACTACTACTACTACTACTACTACTACTACTACTACTACTACTACTACTACTACTACTACTACTACTACTACTACTACTACTACTACTACTACTATTACTACTACTACTACTACTACTACTACTACTACTACTACTACTACTACTACTACTACTACTACTACTACTACTACTACTACTACTACTACTACTACTACTACTACTACTACTACTACTACTACTACTACTACTACTACTACTACTACTACTACTACTACTACTACTACTACTACTACTACTACTACTACTACTACTACTACTACTACTACTACTACTACTACTACTACTACTACTACTACTACTACTACTACTACTACTACTACTACTACTACTACTACTACTACTACTACTACTACTACTACTACTACTACTACTACTACTACTACTACTACTACTATTACTACTACTATTACTACTACTACTACTACTACTACTACTACTACTACTACTACTACTACTACTACTACTACTACTACTACTACTACTACTACTACTACTACTACTACTACTACTACTACTACTACTACTACTACTACTACTACTACTACTACTACTACTACTACTACTACTACTACTACTACTACTTCTACTACTACTACTACTACTACTACTACTACTACTACTACTACTACTACTACTACTACTACTACTACTACTACTACTACTACTAATACTAGGGGCGTCACAAGATGATTAAAAGTGGGGGGGGGGATATCTCAGTCTCATCAATTATTACCATATACTTTTTTCCATGGTGATAAATCTATAGATTTATATATATAATATCACTTTTATAGTGCTTAATATGATTGACTTGTATTGGGTTGTACAATACAAATCAATGTTGGATATAATGATATTATAAAGAATAATAATAGCTTATAACTTATAGAAGTGGGGGATATTTGGACATGTACCCCCAATGGGGGTCCCCCATACCCCCTTTTATGACGTTATTATATCCTACGCGAAGCAAATATATGTTGTATACTATATATATATATGTGTGTGTGTGTGTGTGTGTGTGTGTGTGTGTGTGTGTGTGTGTGTGTGTGTGTGTGTGTGTGTGTGTGTGTGTGTGTGTGTGTGTGTGTGTGTGTGTGTGTGTGTGTGTGTGTGTGTGTGTGTGTGTGTGTGTGGAATGCGTTCCATTACTAAAGTAATTGATCATATTTAATAGTAAACTATTTATTATATTATTTATAATTTGTAAAATTTTAGAAATCTACAGAAATTTAATTATTTAATAATTGTTTGTTTACATAACAATATACAAAAGAAATGTGTAAGTTAATTTAAAATAGTCGGTTATTATTAAATTGTTTATTTGTGTAAACATCACAATTATCTCTATTTAAAAGGAGATAATAACTATTATTATAACTAATTAATGTTATATATATTATCGGTAGGTGGTGTAAGTCCTATTCAAATCTAACAGAAGATCACAACGAACTACTTGCTGACAAACACGAACCCAAACGTTTATCGGTTTTTATAATGTTATATTGTATTCAATAATATATGTATTCATATATTATATATATATATATATATAATAATATTCTTATATATATATCATTATTTGTTGTTTATTTCTATAACGTTCCATAATGTTATAGTTAGCAAAGTAATAGTTTAAATATTAGTACTTTATACTTTCGATTATATATTTCAACTATATATTTTCTTAAATAAATTATCAATCAATATATTGTATTATAATTTATTATATATGCATACGCCTACACACAAACACACACAAATGTATATATATATATATATATATTGTTATTGTTATTGTTATTTTTATTTGGTGGAGTCCTTTCATCCCATCCAGGAACTTAGATGAAGTTTTCACTTATAACCATATATGGCTCTAATGTCCCTTCGAAGCCGCTCTCATGTTAAGGCATCCATGGTTTTAACGAGAGCCGATCATTTATTTATACACAATTATATAAGATCACTTCTAAATAATATTTTAAGACCCATTTTATAAAATTAATTAATGGTCCGGACGAGGCTCGAACCCGTGTCCTACTGCTTGTGTGTCTGACGCCTTAGCCACTGAGCCACACATGCAGTTGATGTATGAGTATATATATATATATATGCTCATATACATATACAAACGCAACACCTACTATATAACTTATTATATTAATCGCGTAAACTTCAATATTAATTATATTATAACGTTATTTGTAACACCCCACACTAGACGAGACACGCCCCTTACAGTTCCTACCCAGAATGCCATCTACCGTATCCGGTGAGATCCATGACAAACACACGCAGACAACCCAGTACGACCTTCACCGCGCAAAACTACAATAACCGGATGCATAACAACTAATACTGTGAATATATCTGTTGACGCTTATCATCAACACGAAACCACGACCACTGCCCCGCCCATTGCCCCTCCCATGCCACCTCCCATAGCCCCTCACTTACCTATGTAATAACCAATTTTACTGTACAGATACAAGTTAATTCTGCACGACCTCTAACGAACCGATTACGTAATGACATGAGATCAACTACATCAACAACAACAACAACAACAACAACAACAACAACAACGACGCCGACGGCATAGATATGTATTCCACCTGTCATTCTTGGAAGCGAGACTTACGATAAACTGTTAGTTGAATATTTATTATATCTATTAATTATAATATCTCATAAAATATAAATATTTATATTTAATAATATAATAGATATAATATGATATATATATGATCATATTTTAAGTGAAATATTTTCATAAATCAAGTTTGTTAAATACAAATTTTATTAAAAAATATATGCATACAAATTAGTTAAATATAATATATAATAATAGTAAGATGTTAAGAGAATAATGGTGAGGAATTAGAATGTCTAAATACCTAAATCATTTCAATGTATTGGCTCGAGTGGAATTAATGTATTATTCTTATAATACTATTTAAAATAAAGTTGAATAATATCACAGTTATTACTTTAGTATTCAATAAATGTTAGGCGTCAATGTAAACTATGTAAATGTAATTTACAAATAATAGGATATCACAACTTATAAAATATCTCATACACATCCATATAGCTAGAAAGAATAGAGTGGTACCTGGCAGCATAAGCCAATGCGGATAAGGGAAATAAATATAAGCCATATATTTTTGACCAAATATTAAAATATAAATCAAATAAATAGGCATCAAAAATATAAAAATTATATTATTTTACAGACAATATTTATATAATTGTTAGTAAGTTATTCTATATAAATAATTAACATAGGAGAAAGTAGCCTAATACGCACACTTTAACAATAAATGATATTGACATTTTATGACTCATTATTTGTATTCAAAAATTAAAACGTATTAATATTATATGAGTATAGATATTATTGTGATTTTAAAATTTTATTTAATCTTTTAGTTCCATAGATAACGGGGGTTCCGTATTCGGTACACATTATTGGTGGTATTAATATTATAATGCACGAGATTGTTATGAAAATCAGAAAAGTTCATACGCTGTGCGCTGATTAGTTATAGGGTGTCCGCATTAAAACATCTAGAATGGCCGTATTAGGCACTTATAGGAATATTAATGAATATTTGATAACAAATATAGAATTTATATAAATAATTTTAGAATGCTTTATTTTTTAATAATATAATGTTATATTTTATATCGATACATTTGTATATTTTTGAGAAGGTTTTAAGTTGAAATTGTTTTTTATAAATTTAAAAACGTAATAAAAAAATCAGTTTATTGGATATATCCGCAATATTTTGAATAATTAAAAAATAAAAAATACTTTTTAGACTATATATATAATTATGAATATTTTATTCATTAACAATTTTTTGTAGGATTTATGGTTTCTGAGATACCGAGAGTGTCCCTATTCGGGCACTGTCCGTATTCGGTTACTTTCCCCTATGTATGTTTGTTTCGTGCAATACATATTATTAATATGGGTTTTGATATTTTAATTATTTTCCATGATTTATAAATATAACACATTGATCTTAACGAAGCTCGTTAGTTGTAGCTCTTTTAGCAACGATTTTTCCCTGTTTTAGTCACCAACGTTATATATTAATACCTATGCCCCATAGAGCTAGAGATATATAAGTAAATATACTTGATATATACATCATATAAATGATTATTATGACAAATATAATATTTTATAATTATAATACACCATCTTGGTCAGATAAATTTAGATTTTAATTTAATTTAATTTAATTTATTTAAAAGACTCTTTGTGCCATAACAACCAAGCGTCTAAAGTAAAAACAAAAAACAATATAACGGAACATAAACGAAAATAATATAACTAATAATAACGAACAATAGGAATACAGAAAGTATTCAACATTTATATAAATAGTAAATAAAGTTGTAAATAGTGATCAGGGAAATGCAATAGTAAATAAGTATGTTTTTAATGGAGATTTAAATGAGTTGAGATTGACATGAGATTTACACGTTATACATGTCAGATACCTTATTTAACACTCTATTCTCTAGCTCTATTTACACATCGATACAATTTCAGTATCTACAAGATCACATAATAGTAACATATTAAATAAAGCAACAGACGATTAATTAGGTTTATTAAAAATGATTTTAAATCATTTTAAATGCATGCTATAGCATATAACTTATCTATATATGAGTTTAATAAATAACTATGACCTAATATTTCTACACATATGTATTTATAAACTATAGTAAATTAAATACAAATACAATAAAACACACATGTTGTATTACCATAGTATAGTTTCATCATAGCGGATTTGTTTATCTTTCATATAATATGAGGGATATTTGTTATATTCCATAACATTGTTGACAATTTATTTACAAGATAAACTTTATAACATTTTCAATTTAGACTAGTATCTATATTTATTCAAGAAATGTTGTACACGTCACTTTTTATAACATGTATTATCTATAAATAGTGTATATGTATATTATATAAGTATGTATGTATACTTATTTATAAATCATAGATATGATAATATACACTGCAGTGTTGCATACACGCACGTAAAAAGACTACGGTATCGTCTCCCCTATCTGTAGGAACTCCTTCTCGTGTAGCTTGCACGTGTTCACATGTTATAAGTGTACATCATGTATCGATGTGTGTTAACATTGCATGTATATGATTCACGGGTATAGCCGATATATATATACACATTACCGAAGGAATCGAATCTATTGATGCTTATATATACTTATATATATGGGTGTATATATAAGCATCGATAGATTCGATTCCTTCAGTAATGTGTAACACTGTATATAGTATACTATCGCTTCATCAGCATCGTATATCTTCAATGTCTCCTACTTCTTGCTATTATGGCATATACAGATTTAACGATTGTGTAATTGACCTTGAACTATTTTGAAGTAATATGCGTCATCACCATATCTGTCAGCTCAAACTGCTCGATAACTACTCATAATATATTATTTTATTATATAATACATAATTTTTATAAATTATAACCTCATAATATATATATATTATAAGGTTACAATTTATAAAATTGTATACTTACAAAATATATTACTAGCTTGCCGTATATTGCTATGTAAGTTGGTCATCAAATACATAATTGTATTATACTATAAAATATACATAACATATATATAACATTACATATTTGAGATTAGCTTATAGATATTTTAACTCATAAAGCTAGTCATCCTCGTTGATCACTAGCTTTCGGCTTATTTGTTCTGAGTGTATACATCTGTATTGCATTGTTAGCTAAACTTAGTTTAATACTCATTATCATTCATCTTGAGTTATCGGTTGGTTTCGCTTTCTTTTACAACAATATTCCAGCTTCTTACCATAGCCTGTATGCGTTGTTCTGTGTATAAACCCCATAGGATTACAACTCCTATAGGATGCTCGGCGTACATCGAACTAGACGAGGAGATTCCTCCATTGTTGAGCTTACTCTTCGTAACCTTACCACAGTTATATTCTATTTGTATAATTATGATGTAATCCATCGTATATTATATGTATCTAAAATAAGTATATATTTTAATGAATATATAGTTATGTTATATGATATATGTTATGAGTGATTATTAAAATATTAAATATATATATATATATATATATATATATTAATATATTATGTAAATACACATTTAAATATATATTATCTATTCATAATTGAATAGTTATTAATTTTATAATAATTTATATATTAATATATATATATATATATATATATATATTTATATTTATTTATATATTTACTCATAAATATACGGATAAATATATTCTATAAACTAAATTCATGTATATTCTTATATAATATAATATATTTATATATAGTTATTAATACCATTAATTACAATATACTTAATACTATTAATTACTATAGTAATTAATAATAGTACTATATTATTTAATTATTTAATTATTTATTTTATATCTTATAAAATAAAATATTTTTAAAATGACATATTGATAAATTAATACCATTATATAATATGTATACATATCTCATTGTATATGTTTTAAAATATTGTATATACTATATTATATTAAATATTGGATACATGACATAACATGAGATATAAGCTATAGCTTTATTAACAATATACTAAAGTGAACCCCACTACGATCTTCTCAATTCTCATTTTTTCCGCAATTTCCGTCAGCTTTTCTATCGAGGTAGCCAGAATCCTATCGAGAACTGACGTTAATGCTGTGTTCCCGATGATAGGATTACCGTTTACCGGCGATGTTTACTGAGCTAGTTGTACCAGTAGTAGCTCTACTGTTGCGGGTGCTTAGATCTGCCGCATCCATTAGTGGCTTCTGTTAATCGTTTGTACACGTACCTACTTGTGAACAATCATCATCACACAATATCACTTTATTAAGTGCGATACCCGATATATAATATCTAATAATAGATAGTTATCACATCATTATATATGAGTCATACAATAGTGTATATATATTATCTCGCTATTGTTCGCAAGTACAAATACCTATAATTAAATATAAATATGTATCTACATTATCCACTTCATTATAGTTTTATTCGCAAAACTTGGTATCATATTTTGTTTCTTCCTTCATCCTTATTACCGGATGTTTTCATTTAATTTGTATCCGCAGCGTGACGCTATCGTCGCAACTGTTTTCTTTTTTCTATTATATATCGCATGTATGCAGTAATTTTCCTCATTGTGTCGGAAGTCATGTGTTCTAATGTTGTATTGAATTCTATTGTTCTCTTTGTGATTGAATACCTGTTGCTCTAACTGAACATACTTCTAATAATTCTCTTTTAAGTTGAGGCCACACTGGCGAATAATCGCGCGAAAAACCGCATTTGCGAATATTCGCAAATATCTAATATGTTTAATTTATAAAAACCGCCGCGATTATTCGCTAGTGTGACGTCACCAAAAGATCACGTTTACAGCGTGATTATATCACGTGATAATTACAAATCCGAGTGACTCACTTAAATATATAATTGTATTTCTATTCTGATTATATGTAAAATTAATATTATTTAAATAATCATATACAATTTATATATATATAAGATGATTATTTATTATACATATATATATATATATATATATATATATATATATACCTATTACGATCTTCGTATATGTAATCTACATTTTCTCCATTTCTGAAAGTTTGACACGTTTGCCAAATCCTATTGAGAACTCACGTTAATACTTACATTAAGAAATGCTTACTGTGAACTTACTGTGAACCTTCAAGGAACTTCCTTGTAATATATATATATATATATATATATATATATATAATATTTTATATTTTATATTAGTAATCAAATTATGTAGACTATACTATTCTACTAATGATTCAATTAAAAACTTATACCTCCTATATTCTACTTTTACTATTATAAAATATAAAACATTTTTTATATATTATTATATTATATATATATAATAAAATTCAGATTTACTTCAGATACATTAGTAAACGAAACTGAATAATAGATAAAATGCCTAATTGCCGATTTGAAAATGTAACTGTTAATTTAACAATGATCTTCGACATTATTGGGAAAAAAGGAAATACGAAATATATTGTTTATAAAGAAATACTGTGAAGTGATTTATGATAAAGGATCGATACGGCAAATAAGGCAAATAACAGGGAAAAGAAATGCAGATATAGGACATCCCACCAATTCCTCTTTATCCTCGGTATAATTAAGTTGAATCTATACAAATACTTGACAATACTACGATATCTCCATTGCATGAGTCATATCGTATAAGTGAAACTATATTCCTATATATATACATATCAGATAGGTCTGTAGTATTTGTATTAGATGAATATAACCAAGAACGTAAAAGTATAACGGCTAGCCATCAGCTATCTCTCTAATACAACTCTATAATGCATAATATAAAACTTTGAGGTTGAAATTCCTGTAATACTCACATGGCATAGTTGCACATCTGAGTTAAAATCCACTTTGTATACGATACCTTGACGAGGTTAAGTGGCTCCTATTTATAGGTCCGAATTCGTATTGAATGGATAACTCAGAATACTGAATTACTTATTAAATTATTTAAAATTGATTAATTAATTAACGGTTCTCCAGATATTTAAAATTATTATTAATAAATGTACTGCGTTATATTGTGTACTATTCCATTATATATTTTAAGTATATTAAAACTGCCTGGGTGGCTCAGTGGCTAATGCGTCAGACACACAAGCAGTAGGACACGGGTTCGAGCCTCGTCCGGACCATTAATTAATTTTATAAAATGGGTCTTAAAATATTATTTAGAAGTGATCTTATATAATTGTGTATAAATAAATGATCGGCTCTCGTTAAAACCATGGATGCCTTAACATGAGAGCGGCTTCGAAGGGACATTAGAGCCATATATGGTTATAAGTGAAAACTTCATCTAAGTTCCTGGATGGGATGAAAGGACTCCACCAAATAAAAATAACAATAACAATAACAACAATATATAAAGTATACATTATAGATGATATGATGTCTACAACATATAAACAAATTTTAATAGAAACGTGATAACCCTATATAACAGATTACAATGTGCAATATTATCTAGATTAAAATTAATAGATACTGCGTATGAATATATTTTTATTCGTGGCTATCTGGATACATTAATTGTAAAAAGAGGGCACGTTTATTATCATGCAAATCAGATATAATATCTTGTTATAAATGTGTTATCAATAATAATATTAGAGATTATGAAGTACGTCCATTGGTATCTCTAAATGGTGTTGATAGCATTGATTGGGAATTTAATCCATTAACACCTTCCATCGATCGATTGAAAGAATTGAATTCTTCATTTGATAATTTATTGACATAAAGAATTCAAATAATTCAAATTATATTGATAATTATCAATGATTATAATCAATTAGTTTATGTCAGAGATACCAATAATGTTTGTATTATGTTAATGAATATTAGATCAATAAGAGATAATGTCACTTTGATTAATTCTTTTTTAATTGATAATAAATTTCCTGATATAATATTTATATAATGTTTCACTGAAACTTGGTTAAGTGAATTTGATTATGATGTAATCATTGATATAACGGGAGATACGTATTCGTTTCTTCATATTTCTAGATGTTTTGATAATATGGTGATATTGGTATTTTTTTAAAATATTTTTTAAATATTGAAATTTTAAGAAGATTAATTTAGGTTATAGTGAACGTTTATCTATTGACTTTTATTTATAGTTATACTTATAATTATAATTTAATTAATTTCTCATTATTTTAATTTATCGTTAACCTAGATTTCCTTTTGATGATATAAATATATTTCTAAATGAATTATCTGAAATAATACTTGTATTTTTTACATAGGGATGTGTTGGTCAATGTCACCAGGCACTCTCAATCTTATTCGGGTACTATGGGGGTTCACCTAACAGAAGTACAGTTGTAATGGGGTTAGGATATGGTGGTAGTGGGATTCATGTATTAATAAATGGATCTGGAAAATAAATGTATCACACTGTATTTTAAAAAATTACAAATATTTATAAATATATACTTTATTAAGGAAACACTTATTTAAAATGTAGGTTAGTACTGTTTTTAATTAAATTATTGGTTAATTACCAACTATAATTAACAGATATATTATTGTGTCACATTTACACATATATACTAAATTAAAACAAATAATTTGGACAACTTTAAAAGTACTTTTTGCTATGACGTGTTAGCGATACAAATAATTAAGAAAAGACGCGAATTAAATAAGTTACCACCTTTATTAGAATAGCGTTACCTAGCAACCGATACGTCAGTGATCAACACGATGATGACGACGATAACAAAGTAGGGTGTTATGTAATATATATATATTACGTAACATATTATTACGAGACGCTATCACAACTTGTACTGTGTTAAATGTACTGTAAAATAGTAGATTTTAATGTTGGATTATAACAGATGAAGGATGGATATAGTTATAATAGAAACTGAAGTGACATGATTGAAATATGAGGTATTAGTATACAGTAAGGACTCAGCAAACCATAACAGCAGATTTAAATTCTTATTAAGAAGTTTATAAAGCAATTTTAATCAGATTTTCGAACATTCTGATTATAAATCTGCTTTAATTCAACCGATTTAAACGATTTTAAAACATATTTCTATGGCTTTAATAATTAAGTATTAAAGCCTAATTTAATAATCTCCGATATCTTAAGATATGTTTTAATCTGTTAACATTTATTACTGCTTTAAAATTATTTAAATCTGGTATTATTGTTTGCTAGAAAAATATATATTATATCATAAAAATTGCTTTATAAACTACTTTAATAAGTATTTATATCTGCTGTTATGGTTTTCTAGGGAGGGTGCAGTGGTTATAATGGGAAGGCATATGTAAGTCATTTAATAATAATAATAATACTAATAATATAATAAAAAAAGACATAATATTATAATTTATAACAATCGGTCGTCAAGGGCAATTTGTATAGAGATGGTAGTTAGTTCAGAGGGGCACCACGATGAATAGTATTTGAGAGCACCGAATAATTGTGAAAGTTAGAGATAATGCTAAGTGAAGGGGACAGACAGACTCGGTTGTAGCAGATTGACTCAGATCCATCAGGACAAATACAGCTATATGATGGAGGTCAACGACGATATACCAGATATTCTGGTCCAGAATATATAAATATATGGAAATAGGAGGAAAGATACATTCAATATAATAAGTATACAATATATCACAATAGGATTGTCGTATGTAGTCCAACTATCAAATAATAGAGACACAGAGAATAGGTGAGAATTTACATGTTGAAGCTAAGTGATGGAAGTGTATAGTTTAATGATGTTTTCAATAGAATTAGATTTATTCATGATGGTAGATATAGTGACTTCTGATTTACATAATTCAAGTTTACGTTAAGATTATACCTTTGATCGGTATACTATACCAATTCAACTATAATATATCATATTTATAGGAGGGAATAATTATATTGTGATTATATGGTGATTTATTGAGGAATGAAATTGTTGGAAGATTATCAGATAACATGTAATGATGATCACATAAATTATTAGAATTAGTAGTAGTAGTAGTAGTAGTAGTTATGCAATCTCATTCACTTCAACAACACGTACATTCTTTCACGCATATTTCAGGAAATACATCTCGTTTTCTCTTGTATTAACTCGTCATTAAAAATCTCTATTATGGATACTAAACATCTATTATCTGATTACTATGCGGTGCATTTACATTAAACTACTCAATGCCTACTAAACCCATTAACAATAATTTTCTATCGTAATATATCAAAAATCTCGATTACTAATTTTCTGAGTGACCTTCATGTACTTATTCTCAATGATCGAAATTATATCACTATACTAAATCTAAATAACTGCCTCTCCCATTTGTTAAGTTCACATTCGCCACAAAAAACTAAACATATTATTGATACTAATAATGACCATTGGTTTAATTCCGAAAACATAAGAGCAAAAAACACATACGTAAAGCAGAATTTTTTTTTCCAAAAACCAAACGGAAAATAATAAAATTACACTAATTGAAGCCTCAACTACCTTCAACAAATCTATTAATATGGCCAAATTATCATATTACCAACATAAAATAATAAACTGTGGTAATATAGCTAAGATACTGTATAATGTGATTGATAATCTTATGGGGAAAACTAAAGAGAAAATTATTCCTGATATTATTTCTTCTGATCTATGCAATCAATTTTATTCTTTCTTCACAAATGAGATTGAAATAATCAGATATACTATTAACAATCTTATTTGTATTGCACAACCCACTTTACCTTATACACCACCATCTACTACCTTTATATTATCTTCCTTTACTCCACCATCTACTGACTATATTGAATTACTCATTCTATCATCTAAATCTTCCTCTCCCATTGATTCCATTCCACTATATTTTATGAAAAAAATTGCACCCGCACTTTCTATATATCCTACTACGATATTCTAAAATTCTTTAAATTATGGCATTGTCCCAATTTAAACATGCACTAATAACACCTATACTTAAGAACAATAATCATGATAAAAACTCTCTATGCAACTACCGTCCAATTTCTCAATTCTCTACTATATCTAAAATTCTAGAAAAGGTAGTTTTTAAACAATTATTACACTTTCTTGAAGTTAATAATCTCATTGACCCTCATCAAAGTGCCTATAGACATAACCATATCGCTGAAACGTGTTTAAATCATGTCATCAGCAATATACTTAACTCACTTGATACTGAATCTCCTATCCAACTTTTGTTATTAGATTTATCAGCAGGGTTTGATACCCTTGACCATGACATTCTAACTAATAGATTACGTGACATAGGTGTTGAGGGAATAGCACTTTCTTGGCTAATATCATTCTTTAAATATCGTACCTTTGCTGTGAAAACCGGCTCTTTCATCTCTATAACTAAACTTATATTTACGGGTGTTCCCCAAGGCTCAGTTATAGGCCCACTTCTATTCCTAATCTATATTGTGCCTCTCACTAATATAATAAAATCCTACTCACCAATTCATTATCATCTTTACGCCGATGATATACTTTTATACACATCTCTGTCTCGTAATTCTACTTCCAACAGAAATGATCTCTCACTATGTGCTACCGAAATACGTGCATGGCTATTGAATAATATGCTGCTGCTTAATACCTCTAAATCTGTGCTAATCAACATCCCGGAAACATACTACGATTTCCCGGTGATATCTGTGAATGGTATTGTAGTCGAACCAAGTAGTTCCATACGATATCTTGGTTTTACAAAAGATGCTAACTTAATATTTAAGAAGCACATCGATAACATATGTAAACGTTCAAATTACCAGCTTCATGTGATACGTCATATTCGTAAATATATCAACAATGACCTCTGCATTATACTCGTCAACTCATTAGCAATTTCGCCTATTGATTACTGCTGCTCTATCCTCCAAGGTTTACCTGAATGCCGCATTCGTCCTCTCACACGAATCATTCGAGCATCTGTTCGTTTGATTTTTGTATAATGTTAAAGATGCAGTCAATCAAAATGTTATCGATGAAACAAAGAACGTTATATCGACTACTTTGTATCGTACACAAATCGTTATTAACCGCTCAACCATTATACATCAATGACATGTTAATACCTAAAATATCGACTCGAACCCTCCGTTCTACCGATGACAGATATTTGTTATCCGCTCATCGATGTCGATTATCGCGTACTCTAAATGGAGCTTTTGTATATTATGCTCTGTATAACTGGAATAAACTTCCTGTAATTATCCGTGTGATTTCTAATCATGATACTTTTAAACGTTCTGTTAAAAAATATAGTCTAGCCATACGCTGATTCATTTAAACTGTTTTTGTTTATAATGTTTATATTTGTTCGTTTCTCACGTTTAACACTTGTCAGAGCATTTTGGTGCTAACTTTGAGTGTATAAATAAATCGTATTGATTGATAGTAGTTGTAGTAGTAGTGGTAGTAGTAGTAGTAGTAGTAACCTTATAACCTTGTAACCTAATGGTTTAGACACTGCCATTCAATTTCTTAGTAGAGTTTTCGGCCGTGTTTTCAAAAAATTAATTTGTATACGCAGTGTTAAATAGATGCGTTTTTAACCTACTTTTAAAAATGGGGGTCGAAGATATTGCTCTTATATCACATGGTAGGCTATTCCATAGTTTAGGGGCAGCTAATGAAAAAGCAGTTTCCTGTTTTCTTGTGAGGTTGCGGGAGTTTTGGATGAATAAATTGTATTTGTGTATGGTACTTTGTGGTTTGGAGGGATTATGTTCATTTAGTAAGTCGGTCAGATAGTCGGGGTTATTATAATATGTGGCATGGTGAATCATAAGTAA
>OZ025239.1:110362084-110397084 GCA_964019155.1 Osedax fenrisi
TAAAAGTACAATAGCGCTACACGATAACACACATATGTGTATTATTATGAATAGTTGCAGGCAGATTGCGGAGATAACAAAGATACAATATATGTTTGCATTGGTAAACAGTCTACGCATGCGCTATCGTATGAAATCATTATAAGCATGAATATATCTCATAGAGTTGGGGAGGGGTTCGAGTGCATTCCACAACTCGGGACGATATGTTTAAAGGGCCGATGATTTAGTCTCGTAGTACGAATAATGGGAGGAGATGGGAGAGAGGAGGAGTACGGTAATTGATATAGGCACTGGTAACCTTAATAGAGGTGATATATAAGCTAATACCCTGCTAATACTCAGCGAAAACGAGTATTGGAAGGAAAAAGGGATGGAATGATATACCACTGGATAATAAATTAGTTAAATAAATGGCCCTACTTTTAGTTTATTATGTAGATAAAAAACTGTTACAATTCATCATTATCATCATTATCATTATTATCATCATCGCTAATAAAAACTGATAAATGATAAATTAAATTATAAATGTGTTTTAAATATAGTCTTGAACTTTATGAATTACGTGATTTTACGGATATAGACGATACCTTTATAATTGAATGAAAATCATCAGCTTTTATACCCGATAGTATCATGTTAAAATCATGGGAAGATTCATATACTGACTCATCTAATATAACTGACTCATCTAATACAACTGACTCATATAATATAACTGACTCATATAATATAACTGACTCATATAATATAACTTAATCATCTAATACAACTGACACATCTCACATGACTAAATAATAGTTACAATCACATTCTAAAGTAAATATTACATCAAATATTATAATTAAATTATTATTTTAAACATTCGATCGTTGTAATCTTATATAAATTTCCTAGTTGATTTTATATTAACTTTTACACATTTCTATATTATCACTTATTGAAACTTGAATCTCAAATGATGATAGTCTTATATTTTCCCATTTAAAATATATAAATTATATCCTAACAATTTCTCCTAGATTGAATGGTCGCAGTGATGGTGGCGTTGGGATATTAATGAAGTGTAATGTTCGTATAACATCATACAATTCACTCTCTCTCAGTTATTCCGATGGTCTGTTGATTAACCTTGCTATTACATCTACATAAAGTATTCAATTAATATGTATTTATCGCCCACCTATCCAATCATGTACACTATATGATGATGAATTATCTGATATCATTCATTCACTTGATTCAACTAATTATTTTAATTTTCATTTTGTCTTTATAGAGACTTATCATCTAGAGTTCACTAATCTTATTTATACTCTATTCTTATCTCAGCATGTTTCTTCACCAACTTATATTAAAAATAATATACTTGATCTGGTTATTACCTCACCTTATCCTTCGTTTACTATTACACATCATACAGTATCTAATCTAATAACATATCATTATTCTATCATGTTTACCTTAGACATTGAATTGATATTACCTGACCAAGAATTGCGTTATTATAGGAAATAATCAACAATAGATTATGAACTATTTCAATTTGACTTTCTAGCTGCAATAAGTATTGAACCATTAACAGCTGAATTCCTTGATAAGTATCTTATTAGTATACTTACTATCCATGTAAGGCCTATATGTTAGATAACAATAATTCATCGGCATGATACCTTAGATTTATTCGACATTATCTTAAATTTAAAGAACCTACCGTAAGTCAGAAAGGTAATACAATTCAAACAAAGTCTTTAAATAATTATACTCAATTTATATATTTACGCAAATATTATAAACACTCAATATATAAAGATAAACAAATACACTATAGGAATACTATTGTTAATTTAACTTGAGTAACTGTGTATGTACTGTAATTCTAAAGATTTATATCGTCTGACTGATACTTTACTAGGTAGACACTTTACTATAGTACCTATAGGTAGACAAAAGATTAACAATTATCCAGATATTCCAACAAATATATTATGTAATAAATATGTAAAATATTTTTATGATAATACTTGTAATATAATACATAATTAACTATCCCAATATTCTTAATTTCAAATTTATTTTTCTACTAACTCATATGATATAATTTGAACCAATCTAAATTCCTTTTCTGTACCTATAACTGTCGAGATATATAAGCATCTAATAAAAACGAAATCCAGTTTGAAAAATTATCTTATAACGTTATCCTCTATGAAAACAATATAAAATACTATTCATCGATTTATTCATAACATTATATGTGATTCAATTAGGACATCTAACACATTAAATCCTACATCCAATACATTTAATTAATGCTATAAACAATCTATGCTTATTCCTATACTTAAAAATATTACCCATGATACTAGTATAATATTAATTTATAGGCAAATATCTCAAATCCCTATAATTAGTAAAGTTTTAGAAAGAATCATATGTAAATAGACTACTGAATATCTGGTTACAAATAACCTCTATGATCCCAACTAATCTGATTTCAGGCCCTCCTATACAAAATAAACTGCATTAAGTATTGTAAATGATTTGATTATGAAATAGTAGATGAGGACCATGTAGCTCAATTACTTTTATTATATTTTACTTCCGATTTCAATACTATCTTACATAAAAATCTCTTTGTTCGACTGGCTGAAATTGGTATTTCCAATAATGATCTGGCTTTCAATATCGTTAGTTAGAGGATATATCTTATTCAGTTGTCATTGACGAATGTGAATCTGAATTAGTGATGATAACACATGGTGTTCCACGTGGTAGCATACTTATGCCTCTTATTCATATTAGCCCTTTGAAATCCATTATTACATCGTTCCCTAATATTCATTATATATATATATGCAGACGATATTCAACTTTTGATAATAATTTCATATCATCACAAATAGTGAACTCAATTAATAGTGAACTCTATGCAGATAGTATAAATGTTTGGTTATTAAGAAATAATCCTCTTAATACAAATAAAACTGAATTTTGTAATATTTAAATTTCTCCGAATAGATTCCCAATAGTTAATGTATATAATATTCAAGTCAATAGTAAATCCCAAGTTAAACATCTAGAGGTTATATTCGATGAAAACTATCTTTCATACCACAAATAAATTATATATGTAAATCTGATAATTTATCACTATATAAATAAATTCAATTAGAAAATTAATCATACATACAACTTGTAAAATATTAATGAACTCTCTTGATTTTGCACGCTAAGAATATGTTAATTCTCTATATACAAGATTATCCAAATGTAGGACTAATACAATTGATAAATTATTAGGTATCCGTACTAAATTAAATTCAATAACCATATATCAATTAGTTTCCTCCAGCATAAATTATAAATACTTTCCCTAAAATATAGAGACTTCCTTAATTCTATTTCATTTGTCCATAATCTTATAAATTCAAATACATATCATATATTGTCTGAAAGAATATCCTATTATCAACCACTACCTTCCCTTAGATCTTACTAGTCTGTAAAACTAAATTTACCTAAATATAATTTCGAGACTATTATGGGTATATCTTTCTGTGAGTCAGCACCTACCAACTGGAATAAACTTTCGGTAAAATTACGTTGTGAAATGAAATATAATATTTTCCGAATTAAAGAAAAATTGTTTTTACTTCATTAATGTTAATATTGTATAATATTTATTTATCATAATTATTTAAATCAAAATATTATATTTATTTAATTTCATTTGTTTCATTTTTAACAAACTGTTGAGTTGTGTAATTCGTTTTATATTTTTACGGTATTTAAACTATCAAATAAAATCTGTATCAACAGCATCATCATCATCATCATCATCATCATCATTATCATTATCTTCATCATCATACTCAACAAATATAGAAATTATGTTATAATGTTTAGAATGCTTTAGTTTTAATAATATATTATTATATTTTATATCGATACATTTTTATATTCTTGAGAAGGTTTCAGATTGATTTTGTTTTCATATATTTAAAAACGTAATAAAAAATCAGTTTATTGGATATATCAGCACTATTTTGATTAATTAAAAAATAAAAAATACTTATTTAGACTATTTATATATTTAAGAATGTTTTATTAATTAAAAATGTTTTTGTATGATTTATGGTTTCTGAGATACCGAGAGTGTCCGTATTCGGTTACTTTCCCCTATATAAAATACTGTACAGTGTAGCCGAACTGCCCAATACGTATGGTATATACGTATTATACGTGGTATTAATAGATGATTAAGTGATGATTAATTGGCACAATGTGATTGGTTTATATTTAGTTAAAATATATATTCGAAAATATAAAGTTGAAATATTCTCTATCGATGCCTCTCTATCGATACGTTCTATAAATAAACAAAGAATAATACGAAATTAAAAATTAAGAATCCATACGTTTTACAGTTATCGTGATGTGATAGATTATCAGTTACTGTGCCTCGAGGGCTAGAGGGTATACGTGTATAAAGTGACACTAATGCATGTATTACACGTTCAGGTATAACGTTGATAATAATTGGCATATATATATAACCTATAGGTGGTAGTTCATAGGTCATTAGGTGTAGGAGATTAGAGGTGATGGTTGGCATATAAATATATACCTATTGGTATTCCTAGATATATATATATATATATAGTAACAGAGAAAAGCACCAATAACTAATCGCTGAGTAAATATATATTTATATATATAAGTATGATTTAAAGAGGCCAGCGCATTATTAATAATATATGTATTCATATATATATATATATATATATATATACAGTCAACTCTCGATAAGTCGGACTCGCAAGGGACTGCGAAATGTGTCCGACTTAGCGATATATCCGACGTATCCGAGATTCAGAAGATTATGCAAATAAGATATGCAGCGTGAGTTAAAGGGTTACCAACATGTGGAATTATGCAACAATTAATAACATAACATGTTGTATTCGATAAAATTACGTACTAAAATTATAATATACATTATTCAAATTAAACATTTCTGTCATTTTATAAAAATTCCTACTTATCCAGTATAAAAATCAAAATTGACTATAATATATGTCCGACTTATAGAAAAGTTCGACTTATCCAATCCAACTTATCCGACTTATCCGATTAATTTAACATGAATATAGATATAAATCTAATCAAACCAACTAAATGTGTCCGACTTATCGAGAGTTGACTGTATATATATATATATATATATATATATATATATATATATATATATATATATATATATATATATATATATAAATATATATATATCTAAGTATTATAAATATAATACTTACGATATATGTATTCGAACCTCTGGTTGATCAGAGCTTCTGTAGTCCTAATCGTTATATACCTGTGTGAAGTATTAGTTATAGTTTATAATGTATCTATATATATATATATATATATATATATATTATTATATAGATATTCGTTAAACACTCCCTATTGTGTACAGTGTACACTGTACACACATATAAAAATAACAAAAATAACAAAATTAATATAAATATTATATTCTAATTAATACATTAGAATTAAATGACGATTAATTGACATTAGTTTTTAATGGTACAGGTAACGCATTCCATAGATCGGCTGCATCTACACTGAATGATCTTTTGCCATATCTTGATAGATTTTACTTCCTCTTTAGTAATATCCGAGTAGAAGAGTTCCGTAGACCTCTCTTGTAAACTCTGAATTGTAGTATGTCACTCAAATAACTCGCAAGATGATTCTTCAGTACTTTACACATCAGTTTAAATAGCTGAACGTAGATATCTAATAAATATTTAACCATTTATAATTAATTAAGTGATGCTTAACTGATTAATGATCATGTAATGTTATACGTTGTAAAACTCTTATCGATGATCTAATAATTCTAGATAAGGATTTGAAGTAGCAGGAAGGCCATGATATAGATAGCAACACTAATTTATATATGACATTACTAATGATTGTATTAACATTTTAGAAATTCTAAAAGGTAAGAATTTCCTTATTGATCGTATTTTATATAATTGATAATTAATTTATTTCAACACATTAGCTATCTGATCGGAGAAATATAGGTTATCTTTAAAATAAAACCAATATTTTTAACATTATTGCAAGGAATAATTGTGATAAAATCAATGATAACAGACGTAAAACTGATGATATTCTAGATATATTTAGAAGTTGAGTTTTATTCATATTCAACATTAAATTATATTATAAAAACCAATTTTTAACCATATTAATACAATCAATTAGAGGAATATCCTTGGAAGCTTAATTTAAAATTGAATATCATTAGTAAAAATTTGATATTTTACAGAGGGAAAATTAGATATAATATTTGTAAGAGGTAAGATAGGATATAGCAATGTAAATAGGAAATATAAATAGGAAATAGCAATGTAAACATTTATGTTATATTTTTTCATCCATTACATGTCGCTACATATATGTAGGTAACGTACCTATATATATATATATATATATATATATATATATATATATATATATATATATATATATATATATATTCAATAATATAAATACGTTTACTAGAAGATATAAATACAATTATATGTTGATGTATTAAATGCTGAATATAAATGATTTCTTCTTTATTAATACAAATAAAGAAGATTTAAAATCAATAATCTCAATTAATAATATTAATCAATTGGATAAATATTAATCAAATTAAATCAAATTAAAATATATTGTCTATATTTTTTTTTTATTTTTTATTATTTTTTCTCTTCATTAATATTTTGCATTTATACTTTATATTTAATTTATAAAATTTATATTTGTAAACATAATCTTTAACTAACTTCAGGCTTATTCAGTATTACATTTTTAACAATATTATATAATAACACATAACATTAATTACATACACAAGTATTAAAAGTTTATACAGTTTTTATAGTTTTATTTATTTTTCAGTCATTTCAGGTTTATTCAGTATTACATTTTTACCAATATTATATAATACCATTTATATTTTATTGAATTTACATACAAGTATTATAATTTAAAAGTATATAGTTTTTATAGTTTTATTATATTTTATTCAATTCAGGTTTATTTTTATACGTTTCAGGCTTATTCAGTATTGCATTTTTTCATCATTATATATCTTTTAATTTAGTTTTATTTAATTTATTTGTTTAGCTTCCATTGTTTTTTTTACATATCGTTTTCTTCTCTATTTATATATTAGTTATGCAATTTAGTTCACCATCAATTAATAAAGTCTTAACTTATAATTACATACCTGACGAACTAAAATGCGATTCTAATATAATCGATAATATAAATAAAACTTTTTTACAGTGTAAATATTATGATAATTTATCAAATTTAAATACATGTCGTAAATTATCTATTATTCATTTTAATGCTCGGAGTATTCCTAAAAATGTCGATTCTATTACTTATTACCTTTTATATTTAAAAATAAACTACATCTAATAAACACTTATTTAATATTCCTAATTATTCATCTGAACATATAGTAAGAAATAATAAGCGTGGAGGTGGAGTTTCCATTTTCATTAATAATAATATTAAATATAAATTAATTGATAATTTATCATTATCTGTCAATGATGCTTATGATATGATTACGATCTCATTTATATACGAACATATTAATTATTTACTATCAGGTATATATAAAGCACCTATATTTAATATAATTGAATTTACTGATATTATATATAATACATTTAATCGTCATCTAAATAAATCATTAATTTTAACAGGCGATTTCAATATAAATATAAATAATCATAATTCCCATACAAGTACTACATTTTTTATTGATACTCTTTATTCCCTAAATTTAATAGCGACAATCACTAAACCAACCCATATAACTAATCAAACAAATTCTATTATCGATAATATTTACACACATTTTTTATCTTTGCCACTTTTTAATGGCGTTCTCTTGACTGATATCAGTGATCATTTACCGATATTCTGTATTTTTTAAAAAAATATTAATATAAAAACGAAAAACTCTTATAAATATATTAGGGATCATTCAGATCAAAATATTTTAAATTTTAATAATAAACTGACTAATATAAATTGGTCTTTCATTTTAACTCAATCGGATATTCATATATCTTTTAAAAATTGTATTTCTACATTAACTAATTCATATAATATATGTTGTCCATTAAAAAAAGTTAAAATTAAATCTGGAGTTTTTGATAAACCATGGCTAACCCCTTCCATCATTAAATGCATAGATAAAAAGAATAAAATGTATAAACAATCTTTAAATAATCATTCACTAATAAATGTATATAAAAATTATAAAAATTGCTTAATGAAAATATTAAAATATACAGAGAAAAAATGTTATGAAAATAAAATAAAAAATAATAATATTAAAAATACTTGGCGTACATTAAATAAAGTTATAGGAAATAATAAAAAATCAGGAACTATTATTGATAATAAATTAACAGATTTACAAAATGCTAATATGTTCAATTCATATTTTTCAAATATAGGTGTTGAATTAAATAAAAATATACCATACTCTAATAAAAATATATATGAAAATATTACTAGTAAGAAGAGTTCAATTTTTATAAAGCCTGTTTCATCAATAGAAATTGAAAATATTGTATATAATTGTGATTCAAAATATAGTACGGATTCCCATGATTTTAACTTTTTTTTAATACGTAACATTATTTTATCCATTAGTAATATTTTATCAATTTTATTTAATAAATGCATTGAAAATGGTGTTTACCCTGATGTACTTAAAACATCTAAAGTTATAATTTTATATAAAAAAGGAAATAAAAATGATTGCTCGAATTATAGGCCAATATCATTGACATCACAATTCTCAAAAATTTTTGAAAAAATTTTAAAAGTAAGAATGTTTTCATTTTTAGATAAAAATTCTTTAATAAACAATTCTCAATTTGGATTTCAAAAATCTATATCAACATGTGATGCTTTGATAAATTATATCGATTAATTGAATATAAATTACAAATTATACATATCCACAATATCGATTGATTTAAAAAAGGCTTTCGACACTATTAATCATGAAATTTTATTAAACAAATTATATATATATGGTTTCAGAGGTATCACTTTGTCATTATTAAAAAGCTATTTGACAAACAGGTATCAATACGTAAGCTATAATAATACCAATTCTAAAATACTTCCGATTAAATGTGGTGTACCACAAGGTTCAGTTTTGGGACCAGTATTATTTTTAATGTACATAAATGATTTACCTAATTTAACTAATAAATGCAATTTTACTCTTTTTGCTGACGACACAACTTTAACATTTAAGTCTCATAATTTATATGCTCTAGAAAATGAAATAAATTCTACTTTAGTTTTAATATGTGACTGGCTTTGTGGTAATAAGCTAGTTCTTAATATTGATAAAACAAATTAAATTTTATTCCATCGCACAAGAGTTAAACATAAATTGAACATCAAAATAAATAATATAGCCATAAAACAATCAACTAATTTTAAATTCTTAGGCATTTTAATTGACGAAAATCATAATTGGAAAATGCAAATAAATAATATTAAAAATAAACTTTACTATGGACTTAGTTTACTACATAGATATAAATATAAATTTAATATTAATACTTTAGATATGCTATATTTTTCTTTTTTTCATAGTCATATTAATTATTGTTCTATTATATGGGGAAGTACTTACCATAGCAATATAAAATGTATTCAAATTTTACAAAATAAATGTATGAGAGCAATATATAAACTTGATAACAAAACCAATATTGATTACATTTTTTTAAGACATAACATTCTTAAATTTAAAGATATAATAAATATATCCATTTATAAATATATGTTTAGAATATATAACAAGCATTATTTGCATAGTTCAATTTGTAAGTTATTTACCTATAATTGCTCTTTATATACTTTTAGGTTAAATAGAACATTCTTAATACCAAAAATAAGATTTGATCATGATAAATTTAGTATTCGTTACAAAGGCGCATATTTATGGAATTCTTTAAATACAACCATATCATCTTTGACGAATTTGAATACTTTTACAATACATATTAAAAACATGCTTTTAAATAGTTATATTTAATCACTTACACCTTATCTGTATTGTTTGTTATTTTATTTACATGATCATCTTTTCTTCTTTTTAGCTCTTTTAAATTGTTCGTATTGTATACATATTTTTTATCTCTGTAGCCTTTGGTCTTTAGTTTTCTTTGATTTTTATAGTTTAACTTATTTATTATTTTAGTATCTTTTTACATTTTTAAATATTTTATTATATATTTTTTTATATTTTATTATTATTTTATTGTTATATACATGATGATTTCTTGGTATTGAGAGATATATTTAATTTTATTGTATTGCTTTTTTATGAGACAGAACACGAATGAACAATATAGAATTGTAAAATATTTTTTTTATATTTATTCATTTTGTATTTATTAATTTTGTATTAATTCTCTCATTACCAAGAGCAGGTTGGTATCTCGATAAGTTCTATAGAACTTCTATACCATACCTGGGTTTTTGATCTCGGTCATCAACTGAATCTGATATTAGTATTATTATTATTATATATTACATATAATTTTTATATATTTTCCTACTATATATATTTTTTTAATATTTTATGTTACTTTATACTTAATTATATTTATTATATTTTATTTGCTTTAATTTATTTTAACCCATTAACCTCTGAAGGAGCGGGACATATATCTATTAAACATGATGAAGTAAATTACTCAGTAAATTACTCGGGAATGGAAATTTGTTATTATTTATTTATGTTATTACTTTATTTATAATGTACACATTTGAAATATTTGAGCTTTTACTATTATATAGAAATATTCAAATTGACATTTACTCCTTTTAGAATATATTATATTTTACTTTAAATTACTTTTAATAATTTGTATTAATATTTATTCATCAATATCTATTTATTTATATGAATTTCATATAACTTATATAGTGATAATAGTGACATATTTAATTTCCTATACAAATATGTGTATATATGTATTTATGCATGTATGTATGCGTGTATATATGTATATGTGTATGAATATGTATGTGTATGTGTATGTATGTATGCATATATGTATGTGTAGGATGATGATGATATATATATATATATATATATATATATATATATATATATATATATATATACATGATATATATATATATATATATTCGTTAACAAAATGCTCCTCTCCTTATCTCCCGGAACTCTAGTAAAAATTCCCTAAATTCTAGAGCTTTTAAACATTCCGGTACTACTATGGAATTCCCTCATTCCTATAGTATATGGTATACCATTCGCTCTATTAGATCCCTCAGAAGATTTATAAATCTTACATCTTTGTTCTCTCTACCTTTACTCATTAAATCATCGCCATTATTATGGTTGTCTCGTGTTATATTAAACGTATTATTATTATTAAATTGTTATCATATTAGTATTATTTTCTTCCCGCACGAGCGAAGGGGTCTATTTTAGTGCCTAATAAACCGCATATCATCATCATCCTCATATATATATATAAATTTAAGTTTGTTACATTTTATTTACAAAAATTCATACTACTTACACCTATAAGAATATATATATACATATAGTATGCTAATTTATACTTTTTCTAATTAATATATATTATTCACTAATTCGAAAATAACAAAAACTACGATCTCACAACCCGTTGTGCGGAATCAGTCAACCGTAACGTAACAATCACCGCCAATATGCATAGCTCATGTGGCCTGTCCTCGCCATAATATAGGTGTGTGATTACCTCACCATACAAAATGGCGTCGGTTATAATTGGTTTAGTTATAATAGGTTGTTACGATAGTGATAGTATGTATGTACTCAATATAAACACACACACACACATATATATATATTATTATTATTATTATTATTACCAGATTTAGGTAATGCCAAGGTAATTGTAGAAGCAGTGTTGCTTATCGAGACAATTACCCCTTTATTAACATGATAAGTTTCATTATAGATAATAGTTATACATAAATAATAATTTTATAATATTATAAGATAAGATAAGATATATTTTATTATTGCAATCATTGCAAGAGAGAAAAAAAAACAATAAAAGAACAAATAAAATGTTCAGAAGATTTTCGAGGTATTTAACCTTATGCCTTCCTGTTTAAATATATATGATAAAAATAAATAAAATATATAATAAAATAAAATATTTAATAAAATATAATGAAACTTATCATGTAACCAAATGTAATCATCATATAATAATGTAATCATGTAATAATATAAATAAATGATAAAAGTATAAAATTAAAAGCTAATAAATACATCAAGTATTAAATAATCTAAATTAAAATATAACATAGTGGAACTAAATATGAGATATCCAACAGTTAAAAGTAAAAGAAACAAGAGAAAAAAAAGAGAAGAAAAAAAAAAAGAGAAGAAAATATATTAAATAAATATAGGTTAAACAATATTATATATTAATATATATATATATATATATATATATATATATATATATATATATATATATATATTTGTTCGGCATGCATAAACCAAGGCGTTTTTTTTATTAATTGTAAACTCAATGTTAATTTTTGTACATGTCGATTTGGGTATCAATTCATATCTATTTTTTCTTCCATATTTGTGTTTACTTATTTTGTTTGTTTACATAATAAACTATATATCATTATTATTATATATATATAATAATAATACTACTCAGAGTTGGCTTAAAAGCCTAGATGAATGAAAAAGCAAGTAAATACTTAAATATATATATATATATATATATATATATATATATATTTATACATATATTTATATTTATATTTATATATAACTGATACGAATATTGATTACGAACCCTGCTCTTGGCGTGATACTTCATATTGATGTAGAACACGACGACCAACACTACAATGGGCAGAATAATCAGCAGCATGATGTTCATGTGTTTAGAGCGCCTCTCCGACACCACCGATATCTGCCTAGCCTTGGCCAACACTTCTCCGTAGTGAACGCTGCGTTCCGACGCCGGCAGATCTATGATGAACTTGTACTCGTTGGAAGCCAGCGTTTCGGTGGAAGGCACGTACCGGTTCATCTTGTTACCGCTGTTGGCTAGCCGTACCAGAGGGCCGGAGTTCGCGCCCATCTGACCGGACACTCGACCGTGAATCATCACTAGGTCGGAGGCTCGACTCGCCGTAGACGTGGGCACCCGACCGCTGCCCTGTCGGTAGGCGACGGGCGAAGTTCGACTATTCGGCGGTCTTTTTTGCGGCGACCGAGATTTCGCGTTTTCGGACGGCGACCGACTCGGCAACTTCTTGGCGATTACGGCGGGCGGAACGTTTCCGCCTCGACCTAGGTCTTGCGTTATCGACGAGTAGTTGGCCGACTGTTTGCCCATAGAATTCATCGGCATCGCTGCGTCGTATATGTGTAGTATGTAGTATACTATAGTACCGTGTGTTACCTACTATAGTACGTACTATAGTACACGGCGACTAATAGTGCGGTGTGTACGTATAGATTCGGACCTGGCGATATATCGAGGTCACCTAGTTAAGTGAACTTATCTACGAGCGTACGATTGTGTTTATTTCTATTCACTTCGAGATCAATAACTGTTGATAAGATATTTTAAATTAGGAATTTTATTTAATTTTTTTTTCGGCGAATTTTTTAAATTATTTCGCGCATCAATAATAATGCTTTATAGCGATGGTATAGAGTACATGTAGAAACCGCGTTATGCCTTTATCCTTCGTGAATACTATCACGTATTGTTGCATATTGTCATATATATATCATACCTATTGTCTATTAGTCTGAATCAGTAGAGTAAACACGAGCCGAAAGAGAAACAACCCTCGTCAGGCTATTTGGTTTAAAGTATGGTTTTGGTAACTTCTATTTATAATCTCACTTTATAATTGTAACAGAAAAATAGATTGTTTTTAATAATGCAAGAAATATTATTTAGATATATATCGATATATATATATAAATAAATAAATAAATAAATATTGTTTATTGAGATATAACAGTTCGTGTGAAAATAATAAATATAAGTTATAAATTATAATGTATAGTTATTTTAAATCTCAAAAGGCCATAGAGTTAAGGTTCCGTTGAGGTCCTTTTCTGGTCTACCGCCGGGAAAAAAATATGTAATATATATATATATTAAATATATACTAAATATATATATATATATATATATATATATATATACTAGGGTGGGTGGCCGGCGTTGCCCGTGAATGAGACTATTTTAGGTGTGGGTGTAATGGGTTAGTTGAGACTATTGGGACTTTTTTAGATTTTTATATAATGTTTTCTAGCAGTCAGTGGGCCGTTATTTATCTTTTTTTTATTTTAATGAAAAAAAACAATGATAATTTCATAATGTATTTATTAAAACAAAACTTTAACTACATTGGTCTACTATTACTAATGAATAAAAGTATTTTACCCAACCTAACCACAACTGTGAAAATATACTTTTATAGGTTCACTCGGGAAGTAATGCAGCTAAAAAAAACCTACCAATATTTAAACTTAACCCAACCTAACCATAACTGTGAAAATAACAATATAAATAAATATGCTTTTATAGGCTCACTCGGGAAGTAATGCAGTTAAAAAAAACCTACACAAATTATAACTTAACCCAACCTAACCACAACTGTGAAAATAACAATATAAATAAATATGCTTTTATAGGGCTCACTCTGGAAGTAATGCAGCTAAAAAAAACCTTCAACAATTAAAACTTAACCCAACCTAACCACAACTGTTAAAATAACAATATATATAAATATGCTTTTAAAGGCTCATTCGGGAAGTAATGCAGCTAAAAAAACCTACACAAATTAAAACCTAACCCAACCTAACCACAACAGTGAAAATATACTTGTATAGGCTAACTCGGGAAGTAATGCATCTAAAAAAAAACCTACACAAATTAAAACTTAACCCAACCTGACAACAACTGTGAAAATATCCTTGTATAGGCTCAATCGGGAAGTAATGCAGCTAAAAAAAACCTACCAATATTTAAACTTTACCCAACCTAACCACAACTGTGAAAATAACAATATAAATAAATATGCTTTTATAGGCTCACTCGGGAAGTAATGCAGCTAAAAAAAACCACACAAATTAAAACTTAACCCAACTTAACTACAACTGTGAAAATAACTAACACTCACAATATCAATGACCACATATACAAATATATCAATATCCTTGTATAGGCTCATTCGAGAAGTAGTGCAGTTAAAAAAAACCTACACAAATTAAAACTTAACCCAACCTAACCACAACGGTGAAATATACTTTTATATGCCTATCGGGAAGCAATGCAGCTAAAAAAACCTACACAAATTAAAACTTAACCCAACCTAACCACAACTGTGAAAATATCCTTGTATAGGCTCACTCGGGAAGTAATGCATCTAAAAAAAACCTACACAAATTAAAACTTAACCCAACCTAACCACAACTGTGAAAATAACAATATAAATGAATATGCTTTTATAGGCTCACTCGGGAAGTAATGCAGCTAAAAAAACCTACAAAATTAAAACTTAACCCAACCTAACCACAACAGAGAAAATATACTTTTATAGACTAACTCGGGAAGTAATGCATCTAAAAAAACCTACACAAATTAAAACTTAACCCAACCTAACCACAACTGTGAAAATAACAATATAAATTAATATGCTTTTATAGGATCACTCCGGAAGTAATGCAGCTAAAAAAAACCTAAACAAATTAAAACTTAACCCAACCTAACCACAACTTTGAAAATAACAATATAAATGAATATGATTTATAGGCTCACACGGGAAGTAATGCAGCTAAAAAAAATCTACCAATATTAAAACTTAACCCAACCTAAACACAAAAGTGACAATAAATATAACTAAAAATATCAATATATATATATATTTATATAGACTCACTCGGTATGTAATGCATATATAATTATAGAATAGATTTTAGAAAAAATATTTTTTTATAAATCTATATTTTTTTCTTTGACCATGATGACATTTGGCGAAATATTAAAACAGAGGTGGAAACCCTATTATTCATATTTTCATGATTTTTCTGATTTTATTACATGTATTTTCGTACTCCTAATCTGATGAATTCATAATTTATACGAAAAATTTACCGGAAGTCGGTCAAATAGACTATTCTAAAATCATGTATTTTTCACTTTTTCGGCCGTAGCTCGAAGAATATTAAACATAAGAAGTCACAATAGTATTTTGATGTCATAATAGTACTTTGTATCAAAGTATATTCTATTTTAATTAACTATTTAATAAAGTTAAAATTATTGAAATCGAATAATTATTGTAGATTTTGATTTTTTACATCACCTATGTTTAATAATTTATGTTTATATGGCGTAGATAGGATAATAATTAATATAAACTCGTAACGTAAAAAATATTAACTCGATTTTACTCGTTCTTGAATTTAACCTCAATAATACGGGTAAATAAATTCCGATGCACTTGTTTTTATTTAGATATTCAAATCGGAAGTACCATTTCGTAAATCTACGTAATGTATTCGAAATTAAAGAAACTCATTTTTAAGAAATTATTTACGATAAAATTCTCCACGATAATGTTTGTTATTACAAATTTGCGTAGAATTTAAATTTTTCGATTACGTAAATCGATCAAAAAATGACACTATTTAACGATTATTGGTATCGCGTGAATACATATTCAAAAAAGTAAATCATTCATGTTACCCCCGCTGCCCCACTTTATCTCCCGACGTTTTCCTTACGTTTTCCTTACGGCGAATTTTAATTATTTGAATTTATACAAAATATTAAATATTAAATTTTAATGATAAAAACCCAAAATACTACCATAAATATTGCCCGTAGATGAAAATGAGTGCGCGCATACTATGTATTCCTAATGATATTTTGGGTAGCTAACCTCATATATATACATTGGCAAAAAAATTTTTCAAATCGAGCATTATTTGAATTCAAGTATACACTTTGTTGAGATTTTTGACGGAAAAAGACTTTTATGGGCAAGAGATTTTGAAAAATTTTGAAAAAAAATTACACCTCAATTTAAAAAAATTATTTTCCTATCCGTTAACGTCGAGGTTGGGACGGCTCGGCGTACGAGCCCGCCGCGCACCACCTAATTAAAGTATGTTTACACGAATATATATATAGATCTATACTATAAGAGCGAAAATGTCTGTCTGTGTGTCTGTGTGTGTGTGTGTGTAAGTATTAGGATCTCGCGAACGCGAGATCCGTTTTCCGTAAGGAAAACCTCAGGTGATAAAGTGGGGCAGCGGGGTTTTAATAGATGATTTACTTTTTTGAATATGTATTCGCGCGATACCAATAATCGTTAAATAGTGTCATTTTTTAGTCGATTTACGTAATCGAAAAATTTAAATTCGACGCAAATTTTAATAACAAACTTTATCGTGGAGAATTTGATGGTAAATAATTTCGTAAAAATGAATTTCTTTAATTTCGAATACATTACGTAGATTTACGAAATGGTACTTCCGGTTTGAATATCTAAATACAAATTGGTACATCGGAATTTATTTACCCGTATTATTGAGGTGAAATTCAAGAATATGTAAAATCGAGTTAATATTAATTATTTCCTATCTACGCCATGTAAACATACAGTATTAAACATATGTGATACGATACGGTGATGTGAAAAATCAAAATCTACAATATTTATTCGATTTCAATAATTTTAACTTTATTAAATAGATAATTAAAATAGAATATAATTTTATAAATTGGGACTTATTATGTTTAATATTCTTCGAGCTACGGCTGAAATAGTGAAAAATACATGATTTGAGAGTAGTCTATTTGACCGACTTCCGGTCATATTTTCATATAAATTATTGTTTCAACAGATTAGAAGTACGAAAATACATGTAATAAAATGGGAAAAATCATGAAAATATGAATAATAGGGTTTCCATCTCTGTTTTATTATTTCGCCAAATGTCATCATATATATGGTCAAAGAAAAAATATAGATTTATAAAAAAATATTTTTTATAAAATCTATTATATAATTATATATGCAATACATACCGAGTGAGCATATACAATCATATATATATATATATATATATATATATATATATATGTATGTGGTCATTGATATTTTTAGTTATAGTTATTTTCACAGTTATGATTAGGTTGGGTTAAGTTTTAATTTGTGTAGGTTTTTTTTAGCTGCATTACTTCCCGAGTGAGCCTATAAAAGTATATTTATTTATATTGTTATTTTCACAGTTGTGGTAAGGTTGGGTTAAGTTTAAATTTTTGGAGGTTTTTTTTATCTGCATTACTTCCAGAGTTTGCCTATACAAGTAGCTTTTCACGGTTGTGGTTAGGTTGGGTTAAGTTTTAATTTTGGTAGGTTTTTTTAGCTGCATTACTTCCCGAGTGAGCCTATAAAAGTATATTTTCAATGTTGTGGTTAGGTTGGGTTAAGTTTTAATTTTGGAGGTTTTTTTTAGCTGCATTACTTCTCAAGTGAGCCTATAAAGCATATTTATTTATATTGTTATTTTTACAGTTGTGGTTAGGTTGGGTTGATTTTAAATTGTTGGAGGTTTTTTTTAGCTGCATTACTTCTCGAGTGAGCCTATAAAAGTATATTGTCACGGTTGTTGTTAGGTTGGGTTAAGTTTTAATTTGTGTAGGTTTTTTTTAGCTTCATTACTTCCCGAGTGAACCTTTTAAAGCATATTTATTTATATTGTTATTTTCACAGTTGTGGTTAGGTTGGGTTAAGTTTTAATTTTTGGATGTTTTTTTAGCTGCATTACTTCCCGAATGAGCTTATAAAAGTATATTTTCACTGTTGTGGTTATGTTGGGCTAAGTTTTAATTTGTGGAGGTTTTTTTAGCTGCATTACTTCCCGAGTGAGCATATAAAAGTATATTTTCACTGTTGTGGTTAGGTTGGGTTAAGTTTTAATTTTTGGAGGTTTTTTTAGCTGCATTACTTCCCGAGTGAGCTTATAAAAGTATATTTTCACTGTTGTGGTTAGGTTGGGTTAAGTTTAAATTTGTGGAAGTTTTTTTAGCTGCATTACTTCCCGAATGAGCTTATAAAAGTATATTTTCACTGTTGGGGTTAGGTTGGGTTAAGTTTTAATTTGTGGAGGTTTTTTTAGCTGCATTACTTCCCGAGTGAGCATATAAAAGTATATTTTCACTGTTGTGGTTAGGTTGGGTTAAGTTTTAATTGTGTGAGGTTTTTTTTTAGCTGCATTACTTCCCATGTGAGCCTATACAATTATATTTTCACTGTTGGGGTTAGGTTGGGTTAAGTTTTAATTTGTGGAGGTTTTTTTTAGCTGCATTACTTCTCGAGTGAACCTATACAAGTATATTGTCACGGTTGTGGTTAGGTTGGGTTAAGTTTTAATTTGTGGAGGTTTTTTTAGCTGCATTACTTCCCGAGTGAGCTTATAAAAGTATATTTTCACTGTTGTGGTTATGTTGGGCTAAGTTTTAATTTGTGGAGGTTTTTTTAACTGCATTGCTTCCCGAGTGAGCATATAAAAGTATATTTTCACTGTTGTGGTTAGGTTGGGTTAAGTTTTAATTTTTGGTGGTTTTTTTTAGATGCATTACTGTCCGATTGAAACTATATAAACATATTAATACAAATTCCCAAGTACATTACATCAACAAGTGAACGTTACGCGCGAACACGGGCGAAGCCGGGCCCCGACCGCCTAGTCTATACTATATTAGCGAAAATGTCTGTCTGTGTGTCTGTGTGTGTGTGTGTGTAAGTATTAGGATCTCGCGTTCGCGAGATCCGTTTTCCGTAAGGAAAACCACAGGTGATAAAGTGGGGCAGCGGGGTTTTAATAGATGATTTACTTTTTTGAATATGTATTCACGTGATACCAATAATCGTTAAATAGTGTCATTTTTTAGTCGATTTACGTAATCGAAAAATTTAAATTCGACGCAAATTTTTAATAACAAACTTTATCGTGAATAATTTGATGGTAAATAATTTCGTAAAAATGAGTTTCTTTAATTTAGAATACATTACGTAGATTTACGAAATCGTACTTCCGGTTTGAATTTATGAATACAAATTTTTAAATCGGAATTTATTTACCCGTATTATTGAGGTGAAATTCAAGAATATGTAAAATCGAGTTAATATTAATTATTTCCTATCAACGCCATGTAAACATAAATAATTAAACATAGGTGATACGATACGTTGGTTTTTTTTATCTGAATTACTTCCCGAGTGAGACTATACAAGGATATTTGCACAGTTGTGGTTAGATTGTATTAAGTTTTAATATTGGTGGTTTTTTTTAGCTGCATCACTTCCCGAGTGAACCAATATAAGCATAATGATATATGTATGTATATGTATGTATGTTAAATTATATTTTGAGTATTATTTTAACAGTTTAGTTCAGGTTGGGTTAAGTTTTAATTTGTGTAGGTTTTTTTTAGCTGCATTACTTCCCGAGTAAGCCTATAAAAGTATATTTATTTATATTGTTATTTTCACAGTTGTGGTTAGGTTGGGTTAAGTTTTAATTTGTGTAGGTTTTTTTTAGCTGCATTACTTCCCGAGTTAGCTAATAAAAGTATATTTTTACTGTTGTGGTTAGGTTGGGTTAAGTTTTAATTTTTGTAGGTTTTTTTTTAGATGCATTACTTCCCGAGTGAGCCTAGGATATTTACACAGTTGTTGTTAGATTGGATTACGTTTTAATATTGGTGGTTTTTTTTAGCTGCATTACTTCCCGAGTGAATCTATTAAAGTATATTTTCACGGTTGTGGTTAGGTTGGGTTAAGTTTTAATTTTGGTAGATTTTTTTAGCTGCATTACTTCCCGAGTGAACCTATTAAAGTATATTTTCACGGTTGTGGTTAAGGTGGGTTAAGTTTTAATATTGGTCGATTTTTTTAGCTGCATAACTTCCCGAGTGAGCCTATAAAAGTAGCTTTTCATGGTTGTGGTTAGGTTGGATTAAGTTTTAATTTTGGTAGTTTTTTTTAGCTGTATTACTTCCCAATTGAGTCTATAAAATATTTTTTCTAAAATATATTCTATAATTATATATGAATTACTTCCAGAGTGAGCCTACAAGTATATTTTCACTGTTGTGGTTAGGTTGGGTTAAGTTTTAATTTGTGGAGGTTTTTTTTAGCTGCATTACATCCCGAGTGAACCTATAAAAGCATATTGATAAATGTGTGTATGTGTCATTGATATTTTAAGTTATAGTACCTATATAAACATATTAATAAACATTCCCAAGTACATTACATCATCAAGTGAACGTTACGCGCGATCACGGGCGAAGCCGGGCCCCGACCGCCTAGTATATATATATTTATATTTATTTTTTATTTTGGTGGAGTCCTTTCATCCCATCCAGTAACTTAGATGACGTTTTCACTTATAACCATATGTGGCTCTAATGTCCCTTCGAAGCCGCTCTCATGTTAAGTCATCCATGGTTTAACAAGAGCCGATGATTTATGTATATATACATTTTAGTGTATACACAATTACATAAGATCACTTCTAAATATTATTTTAAGACCTATTGTAATTATCCGGACGGGGCTTGAACTCGCCTCCTACTGCTTGTGTGTCTGATGCCTTAGCCATCTGAGTCACACATGCAGTTATAAGGTATTGACTATATATTATAAGTAGGGCTATACCAATGTAATGGTGTCGGTTTTATAAATGTTTAAAGGAAGCGAATTCGACGAAAGTCATTCAGTCAGTCGGTTCATACAGTCACAAACTGATATTCTAATAGCTATGACTCATCGTGCCTCATATGACTCATTGCCCCTCGCGTGACTCACGCTGTTGTACCGGATAGATGATTGATAATAAATTTTGAAAACATATTTACTCAGTAAAAAACTCTGGTAAATAACTATAAAGTTATAACTATAATTATGAATACTATTACAGTAGCAATAATGACAGCTTATCTATTTTTACAATATTTACTTATGTAGTGAATTTATTATATTTGTCATTAATTACTTGACACAACTATATTATTACTTTTATTCGGTGTGGTAACTTATAAAATGGATTAAATACATTATTATATTATACATCGTGTCGTGTGAGTACTTGTTAGAGATATCTCAAGTTTAAAATCGTATTTAAAGTAAACATTCTAACACGATATAGGTTTTTAACTTGATATTAATGCATGGACTGCGTTTCAAACTAACTTAAATGCAATTTCTACTTGTGGTTAGTCACTGTTAAATATAAGTTTAAAACGCGATCAATTCGAGGCAGATTTTAGATAAAATTATATGTTCAGCGAGATATATTAAAAGCAAGTTATCTCGATTAAACGTGTATTATAACATAATTATAGCTTACATCAAAGTGAATACGGACAATACAGACAAGTTTCGGAACTATCGAAAATAGAAAAGATTAAAACTTAAACTTGAACATTAAGTAATGGTATACAAATTACATACAATACTTACCACATTCATATGTATTATACTTACTTACTTTTAGTCCCGTGACTCAGAAATCTTAGAGGGATACAAGTTATTGTGTTCTGCCTTATAAGGTGATATAGTATCCGGTATAGTATCACGCTGTATCCAGTCATAGTTCATCGCGAATCACCAATATTGAACCAACATATATTTGTATTATTAAATGTTTTTTTAGAGTATAATCTAGACAATTAAATCACTCTTACTGTCCATCATTCAGGATTTATAATGGGGATACCATCCTATATGGGCCCGACCAACCCGAAACCTCTTCCCTAGTTATTTAATGATTATATTCAGATCGTTTGTTCGACATCCAACCACCAGGCAATGGCCTTTATTATTATTTTATTTACTTTCGGTGTGTGTATTTGTAAATCACAACTTATTTATATTTCTTTTTATTCTTTATATATTTTTGTCATTATTATTTATTGTTATCCTACATACCATCCTACGATTTTACTATATTCAATAAACTATTATCTATCTATCTATCTATCTTTATATATATATAATTTAATATGTTTATATACACTATATATATATTATGAATATTTGTAGGGAAAATACATAAATGCTAATGCTCTAATGTACTATGTATACTATCGTACGACGTATGTGTAGTATACGACGCGTACTGTCACGTGACCACACGTATATGTATACACATGTACACACACATATAGGTGAACAGCTAGACGCGTACAGGCGCGAATATGTGTATAATTCAATTAGAAATTCTATAATCTTTGCGAAATAACGCGCCAGCGACATTACAAGGTTTCCAGACGAGAACGCCGCGTGGTGGCGGGGGATGCTCGTTAATGAGAAAGCGTTTCATTGGCTTCCCGGGATCACGTGATCATATAACTAGACCGGCGCGCGCACACCTTTACAGGTAGTCACCGGCGCATGCACGCACGCGCGCACGCGCGCGTAGAGTGCACGCGTACCCGACTATAACTATCGTTCGTACGCGCGTTCATGTGTGCGTTCGTATGTGCGTTCATGTATGCATTCATGTGTGCGTTCACATTGTGCGCGTTCATGTGTGCGTTCATATGTGATTTCATGTATGCGTTCATGTGTGCGTTCATGTGCGCGTACAATGTTCGTCGTACATCATTGCACACTAGATACTAAGTAGGTAACATACATACACACATACTCACGCATTAAGGATATACACACTCGTTAAGGGTGATCATAGGCGAAATACATTTGTTTGGAGACGTTGTATAGGAGAGATATTGGATTTATAGAGTATAATAAAATCAATAACAGATTGTATCTAATAAGTATTTATATTAAGTAATACACATATTAAAAACTAAAACAAACAAAAATAAAATAAAATAGGATGTGTACATTCAAATTTGTATTAAAATGTAGGTCCTAATGTAAATCATAAGCATAAGATACCACATATGTACTGACATAAAGTCATTCTCTTTAATAGTTTTAATCGGTTAATTCGTATAATGGGAATATCCAAATTAAATATATTTATATAATATCGAGAATTGAATGCAATATTTTTAATTTATGATCTCAAATTATTAATATAATATAATCACAAGCAGTGATGTAAATAATGCTCAATTATAAAGCATCGATGCAGTCTCAGTCTCAGTTATCTAAAGCATCAACTCTTATCGTCTAGGGCTTGTTTGGCTAGAGTCTCATCTCAGTTCGGCTCGTTTTATTCCAAAATTTAAAGTCTCGGCTCGGCATCAATAACCAAAAGTCTCGGATCGGCATTAAAAAGATCGGCATCATTAGTACATCACTACTCACAACATGTTATAGTTAGGAGCATCATAATATAAACATACGTGTTACGTGTCATATCGTCTACGGTAGTCATTTAAATATGGTAATATATTAGAAATATATCAGTAATATATTAGTAATATATTAGTAATATGTATGGTCGTGTGCGACTAATATAGCTATCAAGTGGGTGGCGTAAACCACCTGATCACCTGAAGACGGTGATACCTATCACGTGATAAAGTGAACGGGCTAATCAGATTACTATCGGTCCTCTCTCGTTTCGGTGATTTCTCGGCGTATTGTTTAGTACGGCGAGATATTTGTACGCGCGTAGAAAGGGGCGTGCCGCTCCATCGAAATAGAGTCGCCGGGAGAGCGATTCTCTCGCCACCGTCGACGCCTCATCGTACGACGCCCGCCATCGTATACCGACGGTAGTTAATCGGTCTACTAGGGTCTCCCCACTCTTTCTGGAATTCTTGCGTCGGCATCCATTAACCACTGTACTACGACGTCCATCTTTCTATTGTCCACTACTACTAGCGCCTCTACCGGAATACCAGCGCTAGTGTCCGCAAAACCGGATATAACACCACCGCCGCCTGGACGTCGGATTAACTCGCGCTCTCTCCGCTCGGACGAGGAGGACGGAACATGAACGCGAGTTACTCGTTACCGGATGTGGTCAGCAGAGGTCATTACGGTGACGGTGACCTTAACCCCGCATACTCGGAACCAATACTCGGCACGTCGGTACTAGTGGGCGTGGTTCTGTGTTGCGTAACGCTGGTCACCGTGACCGGAAACACGTTGGTGCTCGTAGCGATATTCACTAATCAACACCTGCGAGGGACCACCCACTACTTCATAGCTAACCTCGCCATAGCGGATCTTCTGCTGGGTCTTATCGTGCTTCCGTTCAGCGTCAGTTTAGAGGTTAGTACCTGCGACAGGGGGCTAGGGGTGAGATAGGGTAGATACCCGGGGTGTAGTGCCTGCGAAAGGGGGTAGGGGTGAGGTAGGGTAGATACCCGTGGTGTAGGGTATGCGAAAGGGGGCTAGGGGTGAGGTAGGGGAGATACCAGGGGTGTATTGCCTGCGAAAGGGGGTAGGGGTGAGATAGGGGAGATACCCGGGATGTAGTGTATGCGAAAGGGGGGTAGGGGTGAGATAGGGTAGATACCCGGGGTGTAGTGTATGCGAAAGGGGGCTAGGGGTGAGGTAGGGGAGATACCAGGGGTGTATTGCCTGCGATAGGGGGTAGGGGTGAGATAGGGGAGATACCCGGGATGTAGTGTATGCGAAAGGGGGGTAGGGGTGAGATAGGGTAGATACCCGGGGTGTAGTGTATGCGAAAGGGGGGTAGGGGTGAGATAGGGTAGATACCCGGGGTGTAGTGTATGCGAAAGGGGGCTAGGGGTGAGGTAGGGGAGATACCAGGGGTGTATTGCCTGCGATAGGGGGGCTATATCGGAGGTGTAGTGACATCGTTATGGGGAGTTTTTGGGGTGTAGTGGAGGCGGTGCTAATGAGATGCAGGGTTAGAGTAGTAAGCGAGGGCTTATATTGTGTTAACAACAATGTATACACACATATAACACACACACACACATATATATATATATATATATATATATATATATATATATATATATATATATATATATATAATTAATAACTGTCTGTGTGGCTCAGTTGGCTAAGGCGTCAGACACACAAGCAGTAGGGCGCTGGTTCAAGCCTCGTCCGGTCCATTAAAATAGGTCTTAAAATAATATTTAGAAGTGATCTGATATAATTGTGTATACATAAATGATCGGCTCTCGTTAAAACCATGGATATCTTGACATATGGGAGAGGCTTCGAAGGGACATTTGAGCGATATGGTTATAAGTGAAAACTTCATCTAAGTTTCTGTACGGGATGAAAAGAATCCATGGATTCTTTTTTTGGTGCACCAAATAAAAATAACAATGACAATATATATATATATATATATATATATATTGTTAGTTTATATTGTTAGTTGATTTCTTCTCATGAACGTAGATGAAGTTTTCACTTATAACCCTATGGCTCAAATGTCCTTTCGAAGCCGTTTTCATGTTAACTCCATTGTTTTAACGATAGCCGATCATTTATTTATACACAATTATATAGCATCACTTCTAAATATTATATTGTAAGACCTAGTTTAATGGTCCGGATGGGGCTCGAACCCGCGTCCTACTGATTGTGTGTATTACGCCTTTTCCTACTGAGCTAAACAGGCAGTTATTTATAATATATACATACAATATATATTGACTATATGTATATTCAGTATATATATATATATATATATATATATATATATATATATATATATATTCAGTATATATATATATATATACTGAATAATATAATATTATAATGTATATTAGGTACATCATTGCTAATCCCGATGAGTATCCTCGACTATTACGCAATAGCCACCATTAGGACATATGTCCTCTCTGTGACTAATGCCACCTAACGGTTTAACTTGTCGAGCGACGCGACATCACGGCGCCGTAAAACGCCATCAATGACCTCTACGGGGCGGTACGTCATAGTAATGACCTTGACCTCTTCGTAGATAACAACGCACAGCTATCGTTTATATGTTCAGCCCACACGTAGTACTATGCGTATGTGTGAGTGTGCGCCGCATTAGTGGTATGTGTGTGCGTATGGGTATACGCCGCATTAGTGGTATGTGTGGGCGTATGGCTATATACAGTATTAGTGGTATGTGTGGGCGTATGGGTATACGCTTCAACAGGGGTATGTGTGGGCGCGCTTACGAAGTGATTGCATAACACCTGAACACTTATACGTAGGCGTTATTATCATTGGCCACTTCTTCTACCACTAAAGAGTTATTCAACAACCAATATCTATTTATATATTATTATATATTTATAAATGGTTATATATATATATATATATATATATATATATATTAAAATGTACATGTCTAAGAAATACATATTAATAATAACATATTAATTCACAAATTATATTATATTGATTTTCTTTGATAGATCCACGTGTTATTGTTCAATGTTACACCGAACATGCGCAGAAGACGCAATAACTAATTGCAGAGGTATTGCATAACTTTAACGTAAGAGACCATCACTACCATTGTTATATAGTTTTAGTTGTTTCATTTATTATATGATATATTATATAATTGTTATCATGACTTTTTTGTTAAATTATTTTTATTATTAATTATAAAATGTAAATTATTTTACATTTTTTGTTATTTATGAAATTGTGTGTTTATATATATATATATATATATATATATATATATATTTATTTAACTTTATAACTAATACTATATGTTGTGTTAGAGAGGGGTATTATGTTAAGAAGGGTATTGTGTTAGTATATACACATTATAAGGGGTATTATAATACATTGTGCTGGGTTTGTGTAATTAATACTGTCATTAATAACATTCATAATATCATAATACGGTGTGTAAGATGTAATGACTAGGTACTTAATAAATACATATAGAAATAATACTTAAAATGTGTTTAGATTTTAGATATTTATTATATATATATATATGTGTATGTACACACATACATACATACATAATACATACCTAAATAAATATATATATATATATATATACTATTAATCTTGTATGATAATTAATTACAATATACAAAATAATTCGGAATTCTATTTAGATTAAAATATTTGTATATATCTATTCATATTCATATATATATATATATATATATATACACATACATACTAGATTATTTAATGTTATCGTTATAATATCGATACGCTACTACTACATTAACTATAGTATACTACATAAACTACTATAGTATACTACATGGCGCATGCGTATATATCGCCTAGGTTCTTCCCTATAGGGAACGTACCTATAGGCGTAACGAGTACCCGATAAGAGTGTTACCTATAGTGCCTTCTTATTGCTGGTAATACGGACCTGGTAATACGGACCTGGTAATACGGACATGATAGTATGGACCTGGTAGTACTGACCTGGTAGCGGAGGCTTATTGTTCTGAGAGATGAATCTAGGATTATTCTAGGACGATATTTAACATTACGGAGATAGCTAAGGATTGTTCTAGGCTAATCCTTGGATAAAAGGCCCTAGATATGTTAACACGTGGTCTACGATTGTCATGTGATCACAACATTCAGAGAATTACTGTCAGGCGGTATAACTAGTAAGTCGAGGTGTTCACTAACATCGTTTATTGACTCAATACGATGTAGATATTGTGTATACGTCATCTGAACGAAACGAAAAGTAAAGTAGCCAAAACACAAAACGAATAAACGAAAACTATGTTAATAAAGTTCAAGATAAAGTTGAAAAGTCGACGCTTAAAAGTAAGAAATTTTATATATTTTCCCGAGTATTTCGCGAATAAAAACCTCGGAAAACCCCACGGGTATATAGCATCTAATCATCCTATAGGGTAACTATAGTTTCTATACCTCGAGCGTGGTAGATTGTTGTCTGACTTTATATGATAACTTCCTTGTAAGGGCATTCCCTAAAGGGTATTCAATTCGTAGCATTGTGATGACTAACGATGATGATATTATAACACGTGACCTATGCATCAGCATCCGACGTGTATAGATACATGGGTACTACACATGTTGCGATGTAAAACTTCTTATATACGTAACGTAATTAATGGTGACCCATCCCGCTGCAAGCAGTAGTATCTAAATCACTGAAATAGATTTAGGTTTGCGCGATTATATAATTTAAAACCTAACATATCCTATTGATTTGTTATATATTATTAATGAACACTTAGTTTTCATAATATAAATAATAATTTAAAATATATGTGTTTATATTTCAAACGTGTATATAAATGTGATGCTATAATTTACATTATAACAACACATTTATCTGAAAAGTTAACCTATATAGGTGGCGCTGTTCATGTTTCGTATAGATACAAGATTTCGCGTGTGTTATATTATCCTTAGACAAATGTATAGGTAAAATGTATACACTGTACAGTGTACACTAATGTGGTCTACTTGTGGATATATTTAATATTTGTTGATTGAGCTCATCAAAGCAAAGATAATGACAATTATTATTTTTTTAAATATAATAATTTTTGACTATTTTTAGCACTACCGGATTGACACTGACATTTGACATGGAGAACATAGGAATTTTAACATGGGAGAGATAGGAACAGTAATTAACTTCACCAATTAACATACTAATACTAGTTTAATAATAATCTAACTTTAAACGCGTATATATAATTATATAATTATAATAAATATATTATAATTCAATAATAATTTCCTATCAACAATGTACACTGTATACACAATACACTGTTATAAACAGAATTGTTGGATAGACCGTGTGAAAATTCGTTATCTACACATATAATCTGCGGATTAAATCTATTATAGTATTGTATTCTAGTATAGTACTATAATATTACGTGTATGTAGTATAGTATATACACTTGATTTAAAATATATTGTATTTAATATTATTTACATATTTTATAATATATGTATATATATGTATATATATATATCTCTATTATAAACCCGGGTTAAGCTATTATAAGCCCTGGTTACCCCTTCGTAGGTTAAATATGATCCTTCCCCAATCATACTTTTAACGAAATAGGAAATAATAGAATTCCTTTATGAGATATTGTTGCGGTAATTCAATTTTCCTTGTGAAAATATTGTATTACCCACATACATATATATATATATATATACATATATATATAAACACACGTACACACACATATATATATACATATTCAATATAATAAATTGAATAATATTTATTAAGTTCTTTCAAATTAATTCAAATTCAAAAAGAATCAATAATACTATAGTATACTACAGTAGTATACTACTACTATATTAAAAGGTTAACCTGTAGCAATTGCTACAAGCAATCTAACGACTTATTTTTGACCTCTAATTGTTGACCTATCTAGTTTTTGTATATTTCGTTGGTGTAGTCATGTCATCCCATTCATGAACACGGTTGTCATTTATAATTACGATGAAATGGTTGAAATGTCCCTTCGAGCCGCTCCACTAGTAATGTATTGCTAAGTATATTATAGGTTATAACCTCAATGCTAGCACTATACGTATAAGATATGTGCCTATTTGTCCATCCATTATGTGTATTGTATTCAATCTATATATACCTATATATATATATATATATATATATATATATATATATATATATATATATATATATATATATATATATATATAATAATATAATAATAATATATAGTTTATTAGGTAAAAAAAAAATAAAAATATGGAAAAAAAATATAGATATGAATTGATACCCAAATCGACATGGTACACAAATTAACATTGGGTTTACATTTAATAACAAAACGCCTTGGTTTATGCATGCCGCATGTATATATATATATGTATATATATATATATATATATATATAGTGTTGTATACTATATACATCTATACGGTGTATAGTAAATATTGCGTGCTACCTTCATACGCACATATCTACATACAGCGAGCTCTATAATACATGTATACATCTATACAGGATATGCAGTGTGTGTATGTGTGTATGTGTGTGTGTATGTGTGCTATACTGAATACACATCTATACAGTAGTACGCGTACTGTGAGAGGTGCTATACGATACGGGGTGTAGTGTTACACTACGGGGCTATACCCCTAGCCTATAGGCTGTGAAACGGTTAAGTACCTTTAACGAGGATGAAGATGAGACGTGGGGAGGGGTATCGTACAACAATAGTGATTGAGACGTGTGAATAGCGGGGGGCGTGGCGGGGAGCGGGGGGCGTGGTTACTAATGGTCGGAGGTAATGGCCGACAACTAGAAAGTAAGCGTTACGTTACTTCGTGTTCGGGTGTATTGAATGAGCTCGTTTTGGGCGTGTTTACCTATTACGTAATGTTATATCGATGATATCACGTGTGTAAACAATATTAAATACACACGATAGCATAATGTGTGCGTGTGTGTGTATTACCCGCGACATTTAGTACCTATAGGTATACTATAAGTATACTTCCGTTCGGTGAATTCAACAATAGTAGCGTGTCGTTAGTTTCGTTGTGATATTTAGCGATACGTGCATCAACCATCTTTCATCTTTCATCCTTATATAGATGTCATTAACCCGTCTAGTTACACACGCACACACACACACGCACACACGCGCACACACGCACACACGCACACACGCACACACGCGCACACACGCGCACACGCACACACGCACACACGCACACACGCACACACGCGCACACACGCACACACGCACACACGCACACACGCGCACACGCACACACACACGCACACACGCACACACGCACACACGCACACACACACGCACACACGCGCGCACACGAACGTATCGTATGGTCCACATAGTACAGTTGTTCTAATACGCGAGCCGAGGATACCATTAAGATAATGTAACTGCGCTCGTTCGTTCCCTCGGGAAGCGGGTCACCGGGTATTCACATGCAATACATCTACTCGAACGCACGCTGACACTCACACGCATACGTATACGCATACGTATACACATACGTGTAGGGAGTGTGCTGTACGCCTTACGTATACAATGTATGGTATACGTGAATATTATTATTATTATTATCAGATTTGGGCTGCGATGCCTGGGTAATTATAGAAGCAATACGGCTTATCAACACAATTGCCCCTTTATTAACGTGATATGTTTCATTATGAATAAGAATAATATATATATATATATATATATAAATATATATATATATATATATATATATATATAAATATATATATATATATATATATTCATATATTTACTATAGTAATATTGTAATATTATGATATATACACATACATTCACACATAGCTACACACATAGCTACACACATAGCTACACACATAACTAAACATACATACACACATACACACATAACCATACACATGCGCATATACATACTCATACACATATTCATACACACACGCTTACGATGTATATAATACATACGTATATATTATTCATACGTTTATTCTAATCATCTAAAACGTATCTCCAGTGTATTAATGGTCGACTATCCGTTCGAGAAATGTCCTAAGCTATGTCCTATTTAACGATGGAATAAGTATGTATGTGTATCAACGTAGTGTTACATTTCACATGTCACATGTATTTACTAGTGATTCATCATCAGGGAAGCGATACAAATATATACGCATAAATGGTAACAAACCGAAAAGATAAATATCTTACTTTGAAGTCTGATATTATATTAAGATAGAAACCAATATATATATATATATATATATATATATATATATATATATATATATATATATATATATGAATATATGTGCATACAGAATTTAATATAATATATTTAGTTCCATTGTTTATATACATATTTATGACACATGTTTATATACATGTTTATATACACGATATTATATATATATACATTACACTTATACATATACAATTATTTAATTGTAAGTAATTATGTCGTTCAAATCTATAATTAGATGTCTATTACGCAATGTTACGCAATGTTACGCGATGTCGTAACACCAGAGTGATTACGCAATGTTGAAATAGTGCACTATAGTACATATATGTCATATGTCAATACAAACATGTAATCGAGTGAATGGTTTTCCCGCTATTCCTGGCCTCATACCCCTCTCACCCCTCTCTCCCTTCACCCTCCCCTGCCCACAGCACTGCCTCACTTCCATATATTCACTATAGTATACTAATAATTACCTCTCTTAATAATAACTACACGTAACCTCTGAAATAAGATTTCGGTGCGTTTATTATATAATATCGCAAGTTATAGAAGTTATAGGAACCCTATAGGGGTGGTGGGGGTGGTGGTTGCGGGGAATCAGGGAATTAGGGCTATATAGAGTCAGGGATGTATGGTTGCGGGGAGTAAGATGTGTAGGGTTGCGGGGAAACAGGTAGGTAGGGTTGCAGGGGTGGAGGGATGTACACATGCATGGTGGGAGGAATATGTGAGATAGGAAATATACCTATATGATGATAGCGACAACAGCGCCATGCAGCGGTGAACTATTAGAGTGATGAATCACCACTATAATCCGGGAGAGGGATGACGCATCAGACAACTGTTAGCATTACTACTACTACTACTACTACTACTACTACTACTACTACTACTACTACTACTACTACTACTACTACTACTACTACTACTACTACTACTACTACTACTACTACTACTACTACTACTACTACTACTACTACTACTACTACTACTACTACTACTACTACTACTACTACTACTACTACTACTACTACTACTACTACTACTACTACTACTACTACTACTACTTATACTAACATACGTAGTGATACACATCACATCGGTGTACCGTCTAGAAGTAACACCGAACGTATGCATGCATATGCACACACAATCGCGCACATCTACGCACACACGAGAGTGCGCACCGACTTAGCACATACCGTTAATACGCGTGTTATAAATATGTTATGATATAATACTATGAATACTTATATACTAATATATATATATATATATATATATATATATATATTATAATTATTAGTTAATGTGTTATAAGTGTTCCTAATTATTATTCCACATTTCACTAATTCGCACCAAACTCCACAATTACAATTACTAATGCCCCTAACTAGAGTGTATATATGCAGTAACATACATATATGCGTGCATGCTATATTACGATCAAATGTACGTAGACGATACAATAGTATATTACATAAGGATATGTTACATAAGGTATATGTTACATAAGGTATATGTTACATAATAGTTGCATATACTCCTATTTTGGTATAGCCTGTTTTGACGGTATTTCTGATAATACAGACAATGACATTATGTCGTTATTCTCTATTAATATACTGATAATGTTATAACATTATAAAGTGTAGCCACGATTGATCAGGGTTATCAAGTATTTGTTTTAATGTTAATATTAACGTCGAAAAGCTGTTTATTTATTTGTGGTCATTTAATATCGAATTATTAATATCGAATATATATATTTTTATTGTTATTGTTATTTTTATTTGGTGGAGTCCTTTCATCCCATCCAGGAACTTAGATGAAGTTTTCACTTATAACCATATATTGCTCTAATGTCCCTTCGAAGCCGCTCTCATGTTAAGGCATCCATAGTTTTAACGAGAGCCGATCATTTATTTATACAACATTAATAGTTACCATTAATGGTCCGGACGAGGGTCGAACCCGTGTCCTACTGCTTATGTGACTGACGCCTTAGCCACTGAGCCATACAAGCAGTTATACATATATATATATATATATATATATATGTTTTCATATGTATATTATGACATCACGTATTAGCTCACCATCCCCGTAACCGGATGCTGAAGTTCTATAT
>OZ025239.1:110399584-110404584 GCA_964019155.1 Osedax fenrisi
TTAAAATATAATATCAATTAAATATCCTCTCATTTATATACGAATTATATTTACCATAGGAATATATATATATATATATATATATCACTATGAATAACGTTACTTCGAAGGGCGTTATTGTTTAATGTGAATACAACATTGCTTATAAGAGGTAACCCCACAACCCTACCCATCACCTCATACATACACCCGACAACCCTACGTATACCCTCATACCTACACCCAACAACCCTACTTATACCCTCATACCTACACCCACAACCCTACTTATACCCTCATACTTACACCCAACAACCCTACTTATACCCTCATACATACACCCCACAACCCTACTTATACGCTCATACCTACACCCCACAACCCTACCAATAACCTCATACCTACACCCACAACCCTACTTATACCCTCATACCTACACACAACAACCCTACGTATACCCTCATACTTACACCCGACAACCCTACTTATACCCTCATACTTACACCCAACAACCCTACTTATACCCTCACACCTACACCCCACAACCCTACTTATACCCTCATACCTACACACAACAACCCTACTTATACCCTCACACCTACACCCACAACCCTACTTATACCCTCATACCTACACCCCACAACCCTACTTATACCATATACCTACACACAACAACCCTACTTATACCATATACCTACACACAACAACCCTACTTATACCCTCATACCTACACCCCATAGCCCTACTTATACGTATATGTTAAACTGTAATCTGATTGATGACATGGCTGACGCGTGAAGTTGCTGACGTAAACATTTCATGATACACACACACTTAACGAACAACTATATATCATATGTTCAGCATGTGTATGCCTAGATGCATGCTGTATATAGCTGTATATAGCTGTATATAGCTGTATGTTATAGCTGTATTGCGTTACTTATTCACTATTGTCAGCTGATAACTAGTTAACTTTATGATAGTGATAAAGTAGCAATTTAATTATAATTGATAAATGTTATACGCATTAAGTTATAACTATATGCGTATAACATTTATCATATATATATATATATATATATATATATATATATATGTATATATATATATATATATATATATATATATAGTTAGGGGATATATAAATACATACATATATATATATATAAATACACACAAACACATATACATATATATATATAGTATTGTTATTGTTATTTGGTGAAGTCCTTTCATCCCATCCAGGAACTTATATGAAGTTTTCACTTAAAACCATATATAGCTATAATGTCCCTTCTAAGCCGCTCTCTTGTTAGTCATCCATTGTTTTCTAAATAATATTTTAAGACCTATTTTAAAGGCTCGAACCTGCGTTAGAGCGGCTTGAAAAATATACAATTTTCAGATAATTTATCGCTTCAGTAAATTAATATTAGAAAACATGTAATATAATTCAATACAAAAAAAATTAACTTAATTCGTAAAATATTGAATAGTCAATATGACTTTCAATTTTAACATATGATTGATAGGAAATCTTATAATGGAGTAGATACAAAATTAATTCAATACATTTTTTAATATACTTCCTATTAATGAATTTTTTCATACGATATATATGTACTAAAATTAAATATTATTAACAGAATAGCAGAAAAAAAAATATTTTTAAATAATAATTTCTTTATAATTTTATCATTTCTAGGATTGAACTTTTTATGTTTATTATTTATTGAATATTTTTTGTTTTTTGTTTTTAATCAAATATAAAATTCAGATCAAGTTTATTATATTCTTAATAAATGTATAATATATATTTACTATATATGATTATAAAAAAAAATTTGTTAAAATATTTTTCTAGGAATAATTTGAATTTTAATGATTTCTATAGAAAAAATAAATATTTTCAAGGAAAGATGAATAACAAATTTCTAGGACCTAGTCAATTTTTTTTTTTTTTACCATAATATAATTTTAATTATCATTGAGATGACCGCAATACAAATTTTTTTATATTATATTTTTTTCTAATTTAAAAAAAATAAAAATATTTGTAACTATACAAAATTTAAAATCTGATTTTGTTAGATTCATAATTTGATTTAAATATACTTAAGTCTCTTAAATGCATATTAAATATATAATTAAATTAGAAGACGATATAAATTAATTGGTTGTCAAGGTAACACTAAAGATAAATAAATGCTACGCATGCGCAGTAAATTTAATTATAAACAATAATTTGTCATATAAAATGTTATTAAACATCAAATTGACAACTCAATTGAGTATAACACAATGTTTAGTTGTTACACTACTGTTTATATATATTATATGTTTATAGTTTTTACTGAAGCAACATATTTAATGACTGACGAGCCACCCCGTCCCACTTATTACGTAGCTGACGCATTAACCAACTGAGCCACACACGCAGTTACTATTATAATGTTGATTGAGACTACCCTCTTTGTGAGACTAGCTTAATGTATAATCTCTGTTACTCCCCTAAAATCAGAAATTGTATTGCTTTTTTCGTTCTCTATACATTATTTTTACTTCAATTACATTTTATATATATATATATATATATATATATATATATCTATATATAGATTTTCATGGATCATATTATGAACACGTATCATAATTTGCGATATCGGCATCGGGTACCCATTGGCTACCTTCAGCATTGGGTACCCGATCATTAAGGACATACTGCCATAATGACATTTAACTTATGTTTAAAGTGAAATAAGTAACAAGCGAATATATTAATTATCAAATCAACATTTAATAATATAACGATGTGAATTAAACACACATACATTATTTATTAATTATTATATTTAAATATTAAATATATTGTAATATTAAATAATAAGTATAATTATATTAATAAAAATGTATTAGTATACTAATCTATTTTAAACAATGTATTATTAAATTACAAGTATTTTTGTACAGATAATTAATATGAAATGAATCATTCAACGTAACGCTATTAAGAACAAGCTCCCGTAGTCCCACGCGCTTAGTCACCAGGGCTTCTAGTTGCGGCGTTAAACGCCAGGTGTTTTCACTTGTTTGTTTACCTTGTAAAATTAAGGAATTAAAATCAGGATATACCAGCAGAAACTATGTTGTATTGTGTCGGCCCCTCCCGGTAATGTACGAAACGCACACACACGCGCGCGCTCGAGAACGTTACGAACATTCTAGAGGGATCCACACTGTTCACAAGCGCTAATAGTGTTGTATATCTAGTTACAATATATACACACATACATTAGCTTCATTATTACTCGAGTTATTTATATTTATAAATACATATATTATGAATATGTATGTATATATATATATATATATATATATATATATATATATATATATATATATATATATATATAATGAATATGTGATGTATCATTATTTAAAAAAGGTTATTCTACAAACGATAATCTCTATAGCGCCCGAACACGTGTTATTAATATTACTGGAGGCATGCCGCTATACTATAGTGTAGCCGACACTTCTACTATACTAGTATACTATACTAGTATATCGTATACTACTATAGTAGTGTATAGTACCCGTTACTACACTAACGCGACGCTAATAGTAGATACGAGACAACTCGGTACGCCGACAACTAGACGAGGTCACGTGTTCAAAGCACGTGACGAACGGGAGATGAACACGTGGTGTGGTTTAACACGTGGGTAGTTTAATACACGTGGGTAGTTTAATACACGTTGCCGAGTGAACGATTAACAATATAATCGTGTGTATTCCCGGTGCATTAATTAGCCTATAGCATAGGCGATAATTATATGTAATTAGCCTATATTTCTTGTAATTAGTCTTACATTTGATATACGTATTTATATATATATATAAATATATATATATATATATATATATATATATATATATATATATAAATATATAAATATATATATATATATATATATATATATATATATATATTTATATATTTATATATATATATATATATATGTATACATCATTGTTATATATATACCATAATAGTAACACGGTATACTTAGGTAGTAGTAACAATATACCCCATCCCTATATTACTACTATAGTAGTAACATGATATCCCCACCCTAGGGTATATTAGTTACTATAGTAACGAGGAACCCCGTTACTAGTGTAGCACTCTATTCCGCCACCTAACGTAGCGCTACACCCTACCAACCCTACTATAGTAACATCACCCCCCTCCTAGTAATAAAACTCTACGCATATGTATGGTACATTCCCTTATTAGGGATGCTTAGTTCGAACGTCTATACATAGCGTAACGCAGTACCGTAAGGAAGTACCACTGACTATAATGAATATAGGTAATGCCACCTATTGGTGGTTTGTTCTATAATAACTTAGTAATGAGTGACGTATCGCTCCCGATAAGTAATGATTAACACTGATACCGGGAGATAATAACGGCACTATCACGAGCCGGAAGTCAATAAATAACAACAACAACAACAACACATATTTGTATAATTATCTATTGTTTCACTGCGTTGAATATTGGAGCTATAGAGTGGATTTCATTACAATAATACACAATACAATCTCGGAGTGTAAATTGATAAGATTCTTAATATGTTCATAAACGCAAAAGTAAAATCAGCCAACTGTCAATTGCATAATATTATAATTATAAGATAAACAATAATTATTAATAAGTGTAAATTGCTAATTCAACGCCTAGTTATATCTATATTGGACTATTGTAACATACTTTTAATTAATTTACCTGCTTATCAGTTAATGCCATTACATAAAATAATTCGATCGTCAATGCGCGCGTGTTATACAAATTACCATCAAGATCAATAGACGACACGATAAGTATAGCTGATTCTACAACAACACCTACTACTACATTGGCTACTACAAATTAATAAATATATATATATATATATATATATATATATATATATATATATGATATATTTTCCATTGTAAATAAAACTATA
>OZ025239.1:110409584-110424584 GCA_964019155.1 Osedax fenrisi
ATATATATATATATATGATGGGTGTGTATGTATCTTATCGTATATACATATATATATATATATAATATGTGTTTTTCTATAAATATAACTAGATACATGTATATAAATATATATTTATTTATTTATATTGTATGTTTATGTAGGTCCACAATGATGGCGTACGTATATCTAACAGAGGACATACAGACACATAGATAGACAGACACACACACACACACATAGACATACAAACAGACACATCGGTAGCATGCTAAATAGTTAGACGTTGCGTCATATATTCACAGCCCGACACTTAGGGGTGTTATTTGTGTATCGTGGACAGTTGTTCAGATGGACAGTTGTTCAGGTGGACAGTTGTTCAGATGGACAGTGTACCGTTGTATCTAGGCGAGTTATCTCAACTGGCCAACTGTCCGGTTATGACGTCACACCCTTAAACCGCGCTGGTCAACCGTTACGTAATGTCGGTGTTTGCGGCAACCGGAAGTAGGAAACATCACGTGGTATCCCTACAATTATTGTAATCCATTCGCCACGTCAAGGTAACTTTCTTTATTTAACTCGTGTAAATATATATATATATATATATATATATATATATATAATAGTATACTCATATATGAGTGTGTATACTTATATATGTGCGTGTGTACGTATGTGTATATGTGTGTATATAACAAATAATGCGTATATATTACTAAATAAGTTATACAAACTAATGGCAATACATATAAAGATGCCTCATGAATCATGATAGAGTTAATAGAAGTAAAAGATGATGATGATGATGATAATGATGATGCTGATGATGATGTGGCTGGTGATATTCAATTACATTTCTTATGCGCTTTATTCCGTATCAATATCGATGTCATATATATATATATATATAATTGTATCTAAGTAAAACTTGTTACAAATATAATTCTATTTATAGATGTAGAGCTGATTCTCGTATTTATCTTTTCTCTAACCACTTCTATGATGATATGTGTACACAAATACCCGTGGCACAATAGATGTATTGTTTATTCGGCGATAGGTATACCTGATTATGCTCTATTTTATCGCTTATGACTTAATAGGTAACATTTCCGGCGCGTATTGTTGTTATCGGGGGCAAGGTTCAAAGACGGAAGTACGCATAGGTCATATTACAATTTTAAATCTGAATACTTTCATTTCTACAGTAATAGCAAAGATTTTGCGAAGCAAAGATATAACACTCCCTATGCATGCAACGTAATTTAGTAATATCCCCAACCGCTGCTAGCAGTAGTATCTAAATCACTGAAATAGATTTAGGTTCGGCTCTGTTTGCATACAACAATGTTTTCATTACTCTATTAAATTACATGCAATATAAATTAGCTTTTACTCACTAAATATATACTTATAGCATTTAAAACATACATATCATATTTGTTTGTTATATATTAGTAATGAACACTTAGTTTTCATCATATAAATATTAATTTAAAGCATATTATTTAACATTTTAAAAGTGTATAGTTAAATACGAATTTAGATTATAAACAACGCATAGTTCCTAAAAGTAACCCGCTATAGGTGGCACCAGGGTATTTTGTATACAAATTCGAATTACACGATTTAGCGTAAGTGTTATATCTTTCCTTCGGAAAATCTTTGGTAATAGTGTTACTTACTATTTCGATAATATACGAACTGTTAATAATGCCTAAGTTTTCGTTTGAAAATCTATAATATACACCCGAGGCGTAAGGATCTTTAGAAAGCCAATGCTAAATCTCGGCTTGGCTGACATTTCGGATTCATAACATCAGCCTGGCATAGGTTAACATTTACTGAAAGCTTGTTGTCATCTTTGTAGTAATTTAGTATAGTATAGTATAGTATAGTATAGTACAGTACAGTATAGTACAGACATTATAGTACAGTATAGTAGATCACAATTACATACTACAATATAATGTATACGGAAAGCTATGCATCCTAGTAGATGAGTCATCAGAATATCAGAACAGTTTGACTGTAACTCTAAACAACTCAAAAATTGATAAATTGATAACTGACTATCTACATATAACTATATATATTATTTTATAAAATACAAAAATAGATGATTTTTTTATTATTTCATAAAATAAATATGTTTATTAATCCATCACATCATTAAACACACACACACGAACACAAACACACACACACTAATACTAGTTACGCATGCACAGTAACGCGCACAGTGTGCGGCACTCTATTCGCACCGCGGTTACCGCACCGGTTAACGCGGGCGATAATATCAACTGATTTAGATCTAATTATCGTCAGGATCTTCCACCAGGGGGAAGTGTGTGCATTCATTCTAGAGAGTGTATTATATAACACGTTATATATCGTCGTCGTCGTCGTCGTCGTCGTCGTCGTCGGAGTTATTATGCATACATAAACATGAATAATCAACATTTTTATGTATATATATATTATGATTATGTTTATTTCCATGTATATATATATATATATATATATGTATGTATGTGGGTGTTCGTATAATAGTATGTACTGGTGCGCGATACATTTCGAACGTGTGTAATCTGTTAGATAATCACGTGGTATCTCACGTGCGCGCGTCACGTGATTCGCAGCCGAGTGGCACCTCACAGCGGAGGAATGTTTAATTATAAAGCGCGGATCAGAAATCACAGAATTAGACGCCGAGGCGGAACGGTGGCGCTTAGAGAATGGCTTCGACTCCCATTCCATGAACTCTATAGACTCTATAGTATGTAGACCAAAGTAGAGATACCGGTAGGCGGTACGCAGCTAAATGTTTATTATTTATATTGTATTAATAAATTAGATCCAAAAAATGTATCTATATATAATATATACTATATAATATATATATTTTATATATATATATATATATTATAAAACAATAATATCAGATTTTATTGATCACCGATAAAAACTGTAATTATAACTCACATGTATTCACGGAGGTATACTTTGTTAGTATAAACCTTGTAGCTAGCTTCATCGATTTTGTGTATTTATATTTTTAATTAAAGGAAATGTACGTATTCTTTCATTATATATAACCATTATGTATATATATATATATATATATATATATATTTATATATGTTTGCGTGTATTTATATATATGTATATATTTATACATCCCCGAACTATATATATATATATATATATATATTTTTTATTCTCACTAAGTATTGTTCGATGTTTATTTTAAAGCATAGAAACACATGTTTGTTATATCACCATAGGTATAATTTCTATATATATATATTTATTAATAATGTAAAACTAATATTTTGTAGGTAAATTATTCTAAATGTACTTTATTTTGTATACAAATATATAAATGTATAATCATAAATTTATTTAAAGTATGGCGTTATATAATTTAGATAAATGAGTGTGCCCTAATTACATATTTCAACCATCGATATAAATAGTATTAATTAAATACCAATTTGTAAGTATTTGTATACAACGTAAGTTCGTGTATATCGGTGAACCGAACGTAGTATGTGAGTATATACTATATATAGTGTATACACTGTATACTATAGTATATGAGTGTATTTTACAGTATACAGCGATCGCATAACTGGCTTTGTATATTATTGTTAATGATATAGCATAAAGGTATAGGGGGAAGTCTCCGATTACCTCAAATGATTATTTGTAATAAATTATTCAATATTAAATATATTTATTTGAAATGTTGTAATTAGTGTAATATTATGGCAATGAATAATGTTGCTATTTTAAATTTTTGATATAATTATATTTACAATAATAAACATGGGGTCGGTAATCGGATACCTGTCCCTAATACCGACCCCCTTCCACTATTACCGACCCCCTAAAATAATCGTGGTATAACAAATTGTAGTATTATAATATCCAATACAAATAGTAGATATACTTAAATATAATTAATTATAACTGCACGCAATTTATTTATTATTGAATTTATTTTGTAATCATACATGTAATCAGATACGAATACAAAAATATATTTTAGTTCTTATACTCGTCGCATTTGCGCTAGTGTCGTTTTTATTTCAATAAATCGGTCAGGTGAACCATCTTTCCTTCGGAAAATCTTTGATTATATATTGATTTATAACTTTTTCAAAATAATCGTCTGCCTATTTAATTATATATATATATATATATATATATATATATATGATGATGATAGGTATTTATTTTATACAATTATATATATATATATATATCTATATAATATATTTGTATACATTATTGAGCAGTAATGCGTATACATATATTAGCTGTGGTGATAACCGATAGGTATACCTAGTAGTTAGATATAGTGCACTATGGGGGCTAGGTTATTTGTATGGGGCTTAGATAGAATGATGGCGAGGAGAATACGGGTGCTAGGGTTAACTATAGTTAACTTTCCCCTATATACTATATAATATATATATATATATATATATATGAGATCTAGGGGAACGAGGGGAGTTAAGGGGATTGGTTGTCTAGCGAGCTATGTAATAAATAGAGGAATCAAAATAGATAAATATATACATCTTGGCGAACCTTGGGAGAATATGAGGGTTGTGTAGAGCTACAGCTATAGCTATATATAGCTCATATATTGAGTATATGGTGTATCCAGATGGGAAGTAGAAATCTTGGGGAAGCTAGGTGAGCGTTTCAGATCTATAACTTTGATATGTCATATGTGACATATGTCACTGTTGGAAGTTGTAAAGTACCAAGCATAGGTAAAGTAAGGTAAGGTAATTATTTATGTATACACTCGTTATATTTTAAAATCTCACGAGTGTTGAGAATATATAAAAATAAATAAATAAATATATAAATAAATAAATTAATAAATTAATTAAATATTTAACAAAATAAGGTTTAGGTAGGTAAGGAGGTATAGGAACACTATACCTTACATCAATATAGCATGTGTACTATGGTCTAGTTAACTAACGGGTTACGATATTAATACTAATAAGGCGGGGTTTGTTTTACTAAGAATATATAGATCTTATGAATAGTGCAGATAAGCCTCAGTATTACACGATGTATAGTTCTATATATATTATATATAATATATATATATATATATATATATATATATATATATATTAGTTATAAATAAATTAGCCTGCATTTTAATGCGATTACTAGATACAACAATTGTTAATGATATCAACATCTAGCTCTATTATCTACATTGATCCATATATGACTTACTATTGCACCTATTACAAGATCAATATAGTTATATATATAGTATAAGCATGTGTATATAGTGATGTACGTTTGTAAGTAGATACAAGCTGATATAGACAGTGTACCTATTGATATACTTGTGCATATATACCTACAGATACAGTTCATTATTATTTCATCACGATACATTACTGTTAATAACAGTAATGTAATTTAGTATTTTAGTGATGTAAATGATGCTCAAATCATCGGTGTGGCTCGGTTCGGCTCGGGCTCATTTTGTTTTCCGAAAATGAAAGTCTCGGCTCGGCATTAATAACCAAAAGTCTCGGTTTGGCATTAAAAGGCTGGGTATTATTTACATCACATAATTAAATTTACATTACTATTCACTGAATACCGAAGTTGGTGCAGATCATTTTTTTTAAATTGATGTAAATGTGAAATATATAAAAATTAGCATTAAAATGTAACTTCAAAGAAGCATTTTTTCGTCTCGGTTATGTTTTGTAAGAGTCTCAACTCGATTCGGGTTCGTTTGACTAGAGTCTCGGTTCGGCTCGGGCTCGTTTTTTTCTTCCGAAATTGAAAGTCTCGGCTCGGCATCAATAACCAAAAGTCTCGGATCGGCATCATTTACATCTCTAGTTGTTATACATAGTTACCATGGTTATTAGCGATACGCCACTGTACTCATGTTATCAATAGGTACTACTACTTCAGTAGTATACTACTACTACTACTACTACTACTACTAGTACATAATTAATGTAATTTCGTAACTAAATATATGTGAAATAACTTAAACATGGTAACAGTATACATGACTGCAGTGATACATACTAAGGTGTATCGTAGACAACCATACAAGCACGCTATAAAACAACTATATATATATATATTACAATTTGTAGTGTATTGTCCGGTTGGGCTCTTCAAAGTTGTTTATAACATGTACAAGTCTACGACTTCTCGAGGGTTCCATGTGTATCCGCTATTTGTATTGTATTCAATATATATATATATATATATATATATACGTGATGTAATGAATGAATATTATTATTATAATTATATATATTTATATATATATATATCTATTCAATCTATATATCCTCCCTATATCCATTCCAGATAATTATCAACTAATTGCGTGTGCCTCCTCTATTAAATACTGGCTTATCTCCAACAATCTTTTACTAAATACCTCATAAACTTCCATTCTACATATACCTACGAACATCATATTTGTTAAATATATATGTGTTATTTCACACATTATACTCTTCATGTAAACACAGACGTGTGTTCTTGTGTTCAGGTAAACATCTCACGATCGCGATGTGTTATTAGTTTTTAATAATTTGTTTGAAATCATATATATTTAACATTAAACATTTAAACATTTAAACATATGTTATAATATATATATATATATATATATATATATATATATATATATATATATATATATATATATATATATATACATATAACGTATATGTACATCCGCATTGGCTAATAAAATGATTTAGTATTTGATTTTATAATATATTATTGTAAACAAATTATATATATTCCACGTTAAATTACCCCATATGATGTCTACAGATTTCGACAATAAACTAATTACATATGTATACATATTCATACATCGATATATGATTAATTACGTATACACTTTATTATGTCGGTTACACCACATACATCACAGTAATATAGGTGTGCTATTATAGTAGTGTATACAACAAACATGGTCTCGTATTATGTAATATATATGCATTTATTTGTATATATGTTTTCTTTAATAATCGCATTAATGATCGTATAAGTGTAGCCAACGCATGAATAAATATACCTTTAGTGATACGATTTACATGTAGGTATACCCTGGTCATTAGTTGAAATATCGATGATAATTGTTGACGACCGTGAACAGTATCTACTCGAGATTCTACTATATATATATATATTCATCGAACCCTTGATATACCGCCCCTTGATATACAGCCATATGTTATCTAATGTCATTTAGAAATAGGTCGGATTTCCAACATATATTCAATGTTATATGCGCTATATTTGATATACCATCATCCTAGGCATACTGCACAAAGAGGCCGGTCCCTAACTAGGCTGTATATCAAGGGTTCACTATATATATATATATACTATATATATATATATATATATATATATATATATATATATATATATATATATATATATATATACAAATAAGTTCATTACTGGGGAACACAATAATTATATTATTGTATTCTATGATTCTGTGATTATATCGAAAATTCCAGAGGTATCCGATAAATCTGCACCGACAAATCACTGAATCGTGTAATTGGTGTGCAGTTCTTTACTTTCAGTGATTATCGGTACGTAGATCTAATCAGAGCGTATGCGTCACTAGCTATATTCTCGAGAATGTACTGTGTCATGAGTGTACTGTCCTTATACAGTATCGTATCCGTCCTTCAGTTCGTCTGTATGTATTCGGTAGTTCGCATGGGCATACAAACAGATGAATACATATATGCTTATGCACCTATAGGCTAATACATTAGTTATAATGTGTACAATATACAGTATATACGTGTACATATGCGTATCGTTAATTACTACTGTATATGTGTGTGAGTGTATGTACACGTATATACTGTATATTGTACACATTGTAACTAATGTATTATCCTATAGGTGCATAAGTATATATGTATTCATCTGTTTGTATGCCCATGCGAACTACCGAAAGACAGACAGACGAACTGAAGGACGCACATTGTGCGTATATCTATATGCATATTTCATATATTGATAGTATCATCATATAAATAAATGTTCTCTATATATACTTTCGTAGAATTATTTAAAGTATATAACAATAGTGAACACCAGTGATTACAGATACGACAACAGATTACCGATACTCATACATTATAATGGGTATAAGAGTATTTAAAATAGTATGTAAAATAATACTAATATTAATATATATATATATATATATATATATATATATATATATAGTTGTTATTGAATATTAATTATTAATGTTACACTATACGCACACGTTACGGCGACACGCTCGCTTCGCGGAAAAGATAAACACCACCACAACAACAACAACAACAACAACAACAACAACGACGAAAACGACAACAAAAACAACAATGGCCGCACTAATCCGGTCCGGTGAATGCTACGGACCGTTCTTCCATTACTACACGAATATTAATGATATTATATATTATTTATATATATATGTGTGTGTGTAATATATATGTTATATATATTACAAACATATGTATAAAACTGCGTGCGTGGCTCAGTGGCTATGGCGTCAGACACACAAGCAGTAGGACGCGGGTTCGAGCATCGTCCGGACCATTAATTAATTTTATAAAATGGGTCTTAGAATATTATTTAGAAGTGATCTTATATAATTGCGTATAAATAAATGATCGGCTCTCGTTAAAACCATGGATGCCTTTACATAAAAACGGCTTCGAAGGGACATTAGAGCCATATATGGTTATAAGTGACAACTTAATCTAAGTTCCTGGAATGAAAGGACTCCACCAAACAAAAATAACAACAATAAAAACAATATAAATAATTATAGATGTTACTTATAACCAAATATCAATGATGCTCATTCGAAGCCTCTATCATGTTAAGGCATCAATATTTTAACGAGAACATGTCATTTTAATACACAATTATATAATATCACATATAATTATTATTTTAAGACCTAATTCATGGGTCTGGACAAAGTTTGAACCCGCGTCCAACTACTTGTGTGTATAAGCCTTAGACTATTAAGCTACATATATAAGCTATAGCTTGTATAGGTATACCAGTGAAGGTATTATTTATATAATATATATATATATATACTCGTAGAAACTAAAATGAAAATATAAATGTATAATTGCGTGGGTTTGTCTATGTGTGCGTGAGTGCTTGTGTGCATGCATGTATACGCATGTGTGTGTGCGCGTGTGAGATCGGGTACGCAGCTGCGAGTGCGTGTCGGTGCGCATGTGTGCGGGTGTGCGGGTGCGGGTGTGCGTGTTACGGATGAAAAGTAATTATCGGAAAATAATATAAATCGCATAAAAATTGATATATTAATATATAAATTATTATTCATATTACTAACGATGATAAGGATTATGATGTATGATGATAAGGATTATGATGAAGATGGTGGTGATGATGGTGATGGTGATGATGATGGTGATGATGGTGGTGATGATGGTGGTGGTGGTGATGGTGGTGATGGTGGTGGTGGTGGTGGTGGTGATGATGATGATGGTGATGATGATGATGATGGTGGTGGTGATGATGATGATGATAATGGTGGTGGTGGTGGTGATGGTGGTGATGATGATGATGGTGATGATGATGATGATGGTGGTGGTGATGGTGATGATGAGTATAGTAATAATAAGAGATACATAACAATATATATATATATATATATATATATATATATATTAGTCACGTGGCTTTCTAATTCTTTACATTCATTCTAACGAATCACGTGTCAGCATCTCGTGATAAAATAAGTCCATCGTGTCCTTCACATGTCCTCGCATACATCGTACATCGTACATTAATGAGGCGAGTTCAAATTTAAATTATACTTATTACATATCGTAAATATGATGATATGTAAACCAATATTAGAACATTATATACCCATAGTAATAATATTTTTTATTTTTATTTATTGAATCTCATATATATATTGAATACAATACAAATAGCGGATACAAATGGACCCCTCAAGAAGTCATAGACTTTTACATGTCATAAATAACTGCGAGAGGCCCAGGACAATACAATACAAATAGTAACATTTTTTTTCTTGTGTTTTGATTTGTCGTTTATTAAGTTCTAGATAAACACAAGAGATTATGTTCTACGATTATATATATATATATATATATATATATATAATTGTAACTGCCCGTGTATCTCATAATGTGTTAAACAAACAGATATACGAGTCTCTGTGTACGGAATGTATAACAATGTATTATCAATTCAAACTTTGGGCTAGTTTTTTTATATTTTCGGAAATTTGTTCAAAAATTGAAAGTTGCAATTCCGCCCAAAATATTAGAAAATGTAAGCATGACTGTTAGGTAGTGTTTATCTGATCACGATTCTACTATATACTAATAATATGTATTTATTGAAATTACGATACGTATATATATATATACAATACGAATAGCGGATACAAATGGTACCCTCGGGTAAAAATTGAATTATACAATACATGTACATTTCTCACTGCACAATATTCATTGTACATGTTATAAATAAGTGTGTGGTCTCAGGAGAATACAATACAAATAGTACACAATTTTTCTTGTGTTTGATTTATGAAATATTAATTTAAGTTATTGATGAACATATATATATATATATATATATATATATATATATATATATATATATATATACATATCCAATATACTTAATGTACATATACTTCCTGTTTATTATATAATATTTCGTACTTGATTTTTTGAATAATATACTGCACATAAACAGAATACATCGACATCCACTCTAATTCAGTGAACAGCCACTCCAATTGTGTGATAGTGGCTGAAGCAGCAGCAGCAACAGCAGCATCTAAGATATTAACCACTGTCGAGTGGGTTAACAACCACCTCACAGGCGTTTACGTCATAATTATCGACCACCGGCGCATTACGCAACGATTACATAACTCGTTACGTAGTATGACGTAATATCGCTAGTTGCACAATACTCGTGTAATCGTAATCGTTTAAAGATACAACTATTGTAGTTAACGATAGTATACGTAAGTGATTCGTTATTGCGTATTACCGGTTAATGCATGAATACCATGGTATACTATACTATACTATAATATATACTATACTATAATAGTATATAATATTAAAACTATAGTAAATATTACCGACGATTTTTCTATGGAAAGCTATAACGCTTACACGAAATCGTGTACTTAAATTGTGTACTTAAATTGTGTACTTAAATTGTGTACTTAGATTGTGTACTTAGATTGTGTACTTAAATTGTGTACTTAAATTGTGTACTTAGATTGTGTATTTAAATTGTGTACTTAAATTGTGTACTTAAATTGTGTACTTAAATTGTGTACTTAAATTGTGTACTTAAATTGTGTACTTAAATTGTCTACAACAGCGCCACTTACGTAGGTTATTATTTAAGAAAATATGTTATCAAATGTACTAAACTATTAACTTAAAAAATAATATAAGTGATTTTAAATTATGATTTATAATATGAAAACTAAGTGTTCACTGCTAATATATAACACAGCAATATAATACTTTAGTTTTAAGTGATGTACATATCTATGAGGTGAGAAATATCGAATCTATATTGCATGTAATTTAATATTACAATGAAAACATTGTTATACACACACACCGCGTCGAACCTAACTATATTTCAGTGGCGATACTCCTGTTAGTAGCAGTACGGGTTCGCTATGCATATCACTGAATATATAGTAGGTGTTATAGCTTGGTTCGTAACGCATTACTAGTATAGTGTTCTATATAGAGTGTACTATATAGTACAATAATGTATAGTATATGACGTATAGGGGACTTAAGGGGTTTTGGTCGATGCGGGGGTTTTGGTCGACGCCCGTATAATCAGATTAATAGATATGAACATATTTTACATTAACCAACTGTGTATTATATTAGGGTAATATTTTAAGAAACATTTAATACAAATTAAATATATTAAATAATATTATCGAATATATAAAAAGTGCATTTTCTGCTATATTATTGTAATAAATAGCAGAGATAGTAAATTACAACATAATTAATTAAATGTGTATGATAATTGTTAACATAACAATACTATATGCGATTCGGGGGTTTTGGTCGATATCATGAGGGGGTTTTGGTCGATATTATGAGGGGGTTTTTGTTGATGAATCGACCAATCAACGATCACAAATTTGCATAATTAAATTCTCTAAATATTATATAAATTGCGATCGTTCCATTGAATTAAAGTTAAGATTTAGTAGAAAAGTATAAAACGTATTATTAAGTACTATTAAGTAGTATTAAGTAGGCATATATACATGTAATAAGTAGTTTTGATATATAACTGACACATTTATTAAAATATTGAATATATATATATAATTAATTAAAATGACGTATATAATGATCACCTAATAAATCGTCGAATTAGTTCATTTAATTCACATTTTATTATTTTAATATATAGGGCGACACCTATTAGCACAATCGGAACTATCCACCAAAACCCCCTCACGTACCATCTTTCACCGATATTTACTAGTATTATTAGAACTGATAATACATACATTTGTTATTATAATATACAAATCTGAGATAGCTATTATTAAATTAATATCTTGTTAATAATAATTATAAAATTCAAATACTACGATTCATTATTAACAGAGTACTGGCTAATATAGCGAGTGCCCAATTAGATAGACAAAAACGCCAAGTCCCTTATTACTATATATATATATATATACTACAGTATAATATTGTAATACACTTCTAACTTACGTGGATAATTGCTTAGCCCCACCACACCCCCCGGGTTACAAGTATACGAATGTGCGCGCTCTACTTGTGTAGACCTATTGAGAGTAGTAGGGGTTACAGTGTACCCTATACGCTATAGCAGTCACGTGACCGGTCCGCGTATCCGGTATTGCGTAATAGCTGCTACCGATTACGTAACCCTACTTAATAATTATTATATATATATATATATATATATATATATATATATATTTATATGTGTGTGTGTGTGTGTGTAGTATGTAATGATAACTACGCTCTTATCTCTCGCTAGATGGCGATGACCGATAACGATCACTCAATAACCTTATCTATCACAACCCTACCCATTTATAATACCCTATTGGGTATGCTTGTATACATCCCTCACATACCCTACACGCACCCTTATCACCCCCTACATAGTTATACAAACAATACATACTATTTACCAACTTATCAACTTATTTATCGATATGTAATAAGAGTAGGGGTGTGCTAATTGCGTAGCGGTATTACTGTGATGGGTTATGGGTAATGATTCGAGGGTAATAGATATATAGTACTTGCATGCGATTATATCATCTTATTTATTGACATATTAACAATCTGATTATATAATTATTTATGTCATGTCACAGCAATATCGGTCGATAATATATATATATATATATATATATATATATATTTATATAATAATAAAAATAATATGTATTTATTTAACCCCTCAAGAAGACGTAGACATTTACACTGTACAGTGTACACATGTACAGTGTACATGTTATACGTATATGTTAGGGGCCCGGACAATATAAACAAAACATGTAAAACACATTTTTTTATGTTGAGTTTAGTAATTACCAAGATTCGAACACGGGGACATATGTCGCTCACTATAGTAGTTATAGCTATTTACTATTCGTCTGAGCCATACACCCCAGAAAAATACATGTATATATATATAATGTATATAATGTAGGTATTGTTTGCATTAATAGATACAAAATGAACTATAAGATAAACAAAACAAAACGACTGGAAGCCAACGGGTATATAAAAAATAATAATTATATAGGGTTAATTTTCACGATAAGCAACACCGCTTCTATAATTGCCATGGCCATTGCCTAAGTCTGATAATAAAATTAAATATAATATACATAATTGATTCACACGGGCCGATTGAAGTCATACATAATTAAAGTCACGGGCCTTAAAGGCACGGACGTTAAATGCACGGACGTTAAAGGCACGGGCCTTAAAGCTATGTACTTTAGCCGACAACTAACTTAACTTGTTACCAATACGCCCCCCGATACGCCCCCCAATACGCCCCCCAATACGTGTTATCGCCCACACGAATAAGCGCGACGTAAGCAATAGTAATAGAGTGCGGTGTGTGATATCGTAGCTTATTACCGACCGGCTAATTATTATAATTGATATGGTTATTTTAGTATATTGTTACTTATAATTGTATATATATATCATCATCATCATCATCATCATAAACACCTACAATTATAAAATACAATACTACTATAGTTGTGTGCGTATATACACAAGTATGCGATACGTGTGATGTATCAGATACCCGAAGTATGCTGCTATCGAAAGAGAGAGAGAGTGGGTGTGTGCGATATAATAATACTGATCTTCGGTCCACATCTAAGTAATAATAACAACGGCCTAGTATGTGTATAACAATGACTGCGATGATTCACCGTGTGGGGTCGCGCCCAGCGTGCCTCGGGAGGTACAAGTAACACGACTATGAACACGAACACACGCACACACATGCGTACACGCGCGCTTAAGGGCGGCGAAACATATGAAATTTTGAAATAAATATATTTTTTATTTTAAATATTTTTATATAAAAATCGGTAAAATATATTATCTTTAAAATGATACATGATTTGATGCATTATGTAACTGTAACATGTTAACATGTTAACAATTATGTAACATGTAACTATAAGTGATAGGAATAAGCATAGTCAAAAATATAGATCAAAATGTTAGAAAATATTTATAATTTTTTAAAAACTGATTAGGGACCTACTGCTCTTTTATTTTAAACTTAATTGTGAATCTTTAAAGCTCCATAACTCTTGAACTACTTGCTAAATTTATATGGTACTTTCAGAAA